>CAUYLG010037338.1:0-21851 GCA_963573385.1 Cacajao melanocephalus
GTATCAGCCCCAAGATAACTTCCCCACCGACCAGAGACATTCCAACCCTGTAATTAACTTCTCCTCCACACAGAAACATTCCAAGCCTGTAATAAGCTCGCTCACCCTAAAATCCCACTCTTAGTCTGGGAGAGAGAGTACTCCTGACCAAAGTTGACCGGAAGCCCCTCTCATGTCTATTCTCCAAAATAAACCTCTCTCGGACTGGTGAGCTGCTTTTCGTGTTTCTTTCCTCTTTAACTCTTACAGTTTTGACCACAGCCTTTCTCAGTTACTGGGGGAAGGTGTGCAGTATACCAGTGGCTAATATTCTCGATGAAAGGGCCCCTTTCTGCCCTGCTGGCTAAGGTTGTAACAGGATGTTAACCTACCTACTGGCACAAAAATCAGTCTTCTGATGGTTCTCTTAGGACCTCCTTCTGTACCCAATATCCAAAATTGATTTTAGAGAACCTCCCAATCTGTCTCCACATGCAGCAGCCATCTTTTTCTATATGTATTTTGAGCTTAGTTTTCCTATTAGTTTAATTCTATCTGCCTTTTTTCAAGTGTTCTACAAATTCTGTTCCATTAATGATCTTTTTCTTAGTGTTGTTACACTTTTATTCATTTTCTTTTATATACGTGACTTGACTCATAACCTGAGAATTCAACAAAATAAAGAAACCCCCTACCTAGGAAAGCCCATATGCACTGAGGCTTTAGGGCCCCCTGACTCTTCCCAAACCTCCTAGGGTAAATGGGCTCAAGGTGACGTCACAGATTGACTTGTCATCTTTCACTCCAGCTTTTCCAAAAAAGAAAAAAAAAATTAAAATCCCCACCTTACAGCTTCACCCTGACCTTCTACTCACCTTTTAAGATCTTTCCTAGACTCTCCTTTAGGGAGTCATTGCTTTCCTGATTAAACCCTGACAACCTCTACATGGCTATGCTTGATGCTAACATAAATGTACTTTGCATTTGCTTTGCTTCTACAGCCACAGGATTACTGAAAAAGAAGAAAATGTTTTGAAGAAAGAGATCAAAAAGACAACAGAGCAGACATGATTTGACTGAGAATAGAGAAGCTGGGTGGGAGAGGACCCCCAGGCCAATAGCCTCAGCTGCAAACAATCACAGGCAGTGATGAATGGTGTTACAAAGGGTCATCATTACCCTCAGGGATGGGGACAGCATGAGATGATAATGAATATGTTTGAGGAAGAATAATATAACCTCATCTGGTATGGATGGGTGGCATCAGCATTTAGGCTGCTGGATGGGAGAATGTGTTGACATTATTTATAGCTACAATGCAGAGCTGTGACAGAGATCCATTGTAAACAATGCCTTCCAAAGCAGCTGCTTTCCATTGAAAAACAGAGAAGAGTTTGTAAAGGGTGGCTTAGGATGGCAGCATTAAAGAGGGCTGTCATCGTCCCTAAATCTGGGACTCATTTTCGTTCCTATTTTTATTTCCATTTACATTTTTTTATATCTCAGCAAGCTTTCTAACTTTTTTTAAACCAGCAAGTTTTTTTGAAGTGTCATTCTATTTAGAGTTCTCATTACTTGAAAATGGGCCAAATTATACATTTTTCCAAATAAAAGGGAATTTTGTATAATTTCTTTCTAACCCCCTCCCCACAATATTTTTTCCATAAACAGCTTTAACGCATAAGTCTATTCAGGAATTGCCATTCCCAGAGGAGAGGTTTTACTTTGGATGAAAATAGGTTAAAAGGTCATTAACAGTAATATAAAAAATGAGATAAGTGAAAAGAAGCTACTAATGTCCTGAGGGTAGAATACATTAATCATGAAACATGACCTAGATAAGTCCCCATGTACCTAGGGCCAATCTTTAGTTGTAAAACCACAGGATCTTAACATCAGAGGCAATTCGAGCCCTTGAAATGAATAATATTGAAAAGTTCTCATAGAGAAAGAAGTTCAGGACTATAATTCTACTTCAAAATGTTTTTGCATGATTGGCTTTAGAAGCCAAAGAAATACAAATTTTATAAGGAAATATGTAAAAATCTCTTCTAAATCTCCTTTTCTTCCCTATCTTGAACTCCTTTTCTGGTGGCGCCCTCCTGTGCGCTAGGACGAAACAGCGCTGTTGATAGAAGGTCATAGGTCACCACGGGGACTCATTTGTGATAGTTTCCTCTCCCAGGGATTCTCAATCTCCCTGAATTCAGTCACAGCCTTTTCGAATTTCAGTACCACTCAGCTGGACAATGTGTCCTTTGACAACTATTGCTTGTCTCCCTTTGCTTTTCCTCTGGTCTGGATTTCTTATCCCTTCCCTATCACAAGTCACTCAGTGACATCACCTTACATCCATTCTCCCCAAGAGGTCTGGGGAGACTCAGGGTTTCTAAAGCCTCGGTGCATATGGGTTCATCTTGTTGTCCTCCTTGATACAGAACACGGGGTGGGAGGATGGCTCCAGAATCACTGCCGTATGTACAGTTCATTCTAGCCCTCTACCCGCCCATATTCTAGTTTTTGCTGTTATCCCAAACAGCCAAAGGCCTGGATTCCCATCATTTGCCACTTTCCTGTCTCAATGGCATCTTCTATTTCTGAGCCAAGTTCAGCCAGAGCTGGTTTTTGTTCACCTCACCTCTCAGACCAGATAGCTAAGCAGGCAGTCCTTAAGCATAGGCTCAAGTTAGTGTTACAATAGCAAAAAGTGCAGGTTCTGAAGTGAAGCTTCCACAGTCAGTGCTGAGCTCTGTCACCTACTGTCTAAATAACTTGTACAGCCACTACTCCTCTCTCAGCCTCAGTTTATTTGCCATTGAAATGGAGGTAATAATGTGGCCTACTTCACAGGGTGAGAAGCATCTTCACAGTGTGAGGTAGGTGAGTTCATCCACATGATATTGTTAGATGATAAATTCTTAATCACTGTTGGGGTATTACTCCTAAAGGATTTTCCTTTTTACTTGATGACAAAATCAACAGACAAAGAAAAAGAGAAAAGACATTTATGCCTTCTCAAGAAGGCCTAACAAAACCCATTGAAGAACACTTCTTTAACTCCTTACACAGAACTTTCCATAGTAATTTGGCCTCCCTTCTTCTCAGATGACCTGTGCAATGTAAACTCATTCTCTTGCTTGGTTTCTCTTCACAGGGGCGTTTAGTTTTCCTTGTTGATTTTCATTTTTCTTCACAAGGGCTTGGTTTTCCTGGTTGAGCCATTGGTAATTATGGCCATTAACATTAGCACATGCTGGTAAGTACTGGTGAAGCCCCATTGCCTCTTGGAATTCATCTCATAGCAACAGGTCTTAATTTTATTTCCAAGCTATATCCTTAGAACACTCTCCCCTAAGAGTTCTCAACAGGAAAATGGGTTGATACTGTTTGGGTAATTACCATTATCTCAGAAACTTCTGGAACCACACCAGCTGAAAATGATATGTCATCATTTACCCTCTTGCATAAAAGGTGTATTTTTGAGATACCCCAAACTAATTGATTATTCTCTCAAAGCCACAAAATCATTATCCCTATTTTTGTTTTGTGTGTATGCATGACTAATTATGATAGAAAATTGGAGTTTGAGAGAAAACACAATCACTTAAATGCATTGCTTATGTCAATTTTCCCCTCACAGGAGGACCACAGCAGGCTCCACCAGGGATCCAGTTATTTGGCAGCCGGCTATTCAGGTTTGGGAAGGGAAGAGTTTCTGCTTGAGACAAAAAAGAGAACGAGTAGTGTGAGTTATTGCAGAGTCAATCAGAAAATAAAAAGATTCAAATTGAGTGGGATTAAGAGCAAATTCTACATCCGAGGGGCTGAAGTGGGACCGTGATTGAGATGTGATACCATGTGACACCAAATTCAGAGAAGAGAGAATTGGAGCAAGAGTTCAGAGCCAACTGAGTGAGTTGATTCAGAGTGGCACCAGAGTCTGGTGGTTGAAGCTCACCTTTAGCCCAGCAGATGGGCATATCTGGGTGTTTTCTACACCCCAGGGCTAGGTAGATACATTGTGACCCAAAATATCTCAGCTGTTTACGTCACCTTTCACTTCCACTGATTATTCAACCTGAACTTCTCACCAAATGCCATTCTGATTAGAGGGTCACCCATTCATTTATCCAACATTCCACCCAATATAGGGCAGGACCCATCAAAGAACTAGAGGCACAGAAGTCAATTTCCACTTGCAGAGACTGTTCTTTAGTATGTTTGATTAATAAGAAAACAAATTTCTGATGAGTGATTAGTGAGCACACTATGAGTCAACAAAGAATAGCACTGTTAGCCCTGCATGGGAGGCTCTGGATAATTTCTCAGAGGAGGCAGCATTTAGGCTGGTCTAGAAGGAAGGATGAGCCTGATCCTACAAATTTGGGGTAAGTGGTATTCCAAGCAGGGGGGCAATATACAATAACCAATGCGTGAAACTCAGTTGAGTCATGAGAGGAAGTGTTCAGAGAATAAAATAGCTCAGTGTGACTGGCCCTGGGATATATGTTTATGGGTCAGGGCAAAGGTAGTGGTATGAAAGTTTAACATGAAAGGAGGAAGTAGGAATACACAATCATGAAGAACCCTGCCAGTCATGCTAAAGAGTTTGAAGGACTTTTTTTCTGGATTTGGTTGGACACGTTCCACTGACAGCAAGGAAAAATAGAGCTATTGCAATAATTACATGTGAAACTATAAGTATAAATACCTGAAATAAGGCAAAGACTGTGTGGCAGACGCAGGGGTAAGAAAGTATTTGGGATACTTAAACCCAAAATTATTAGGATTTGGTGACAAACGGAAGAGGGGGTCCAGGAGCAAACAGGAATCTTGATATTTTCATTTATTTCTAGGTGGGGAAGCTGGATAAACACAAGGACCATTAAACAAGACAGAAGGACATGAGAAGAGAGATTTGGTTTGAAATATAACAAGTTCTGTTCTGGATATATAGAGTATGTATAGCATATAAGACATCCAATGTGAAATATTCAGTGTGCATTTCAACACGTGAAGCAGGGTCTCAGGGGAGAGTGGGTGGGTATGTGTCTCTCAGAGCACTAAGAATGGAGATCAATAGGGAGGACATGGAGACAGAAGAAGGGAGATGAAAGCTTTCAGCTTGAAGCACACCAGTGATAAGTGGTGAAAGATAAGAAGGGCTGGTGTGGGGGGTGAAACAGGTGAGGATGGTCAGAGAGAAACAGAGAAGTGATAGGCATGTGTCAAAGAAAATAGGACAAAGTTTCAAGGAGAACAGAATGGCGGAAAACACAGTGTCTACCAGAGGTTAAATAAGGACTGGAAAACAACTCCTGGCTTTGGGAAACTAGGAAAGCATTGGTAACCTTAGTGAGGACAATTCCAACAAAGCGGTTTTTATTTCCCTAGCTGTGGTGAGCCTTGGAGGGGCTGGGGAGTACTGATGGTAGAAGACATGCCTGGAAGAAAAGGTGACAGTGCAGGAGATGCCACGTCCAGCCAGCAGTGGTGATCCCCTCTGTGAAATGCTGGGCTGTGGGGAAAACAAGAATAGGAGGCTAAAGACGGCAACATGTTTGAGAAAGGGGTTTTATTTTAAAGAAGAGACACCCGAGCATACATACAGCTTGGGAAGCAGAGACGTCAAAGATACAGAGGGAGTGGCTTGATGCTGCCAGCCTCCCTGGAAGTGGGAGGGGATGACTGGAGTCCAGGTGGAGAATTTTCCTACCACTTTTGCAGCCCTCCTCTCCTGGAGATACCAGAGCCAAAGGCATAACTCTGCAAGCAGGAGCCAGGGAGACTTCTGGGATGCTAAAAGGAGGAGGTCAAAATTCCAGACCTTCCCACCTCTGCCCTTAAACATTTAATGTGGTACCCAAGTCATCAGAATAACCTGAGGAACAGTGACCCCAGCAACTATGGCTTTCAAATGTCCCCTAAAATGACTTCATTGTCCAGCTGTGCTTGGGAATGACCACTTTCAACTTTTTGTCACTTTCCATACACAACCATCCTCTCTGACAATTTGGTAAAATGTGCCTTTTATATTTTCAACAAATATTTATTGATTACCTGAGGTGGCCTTTAAATGCCTCTTCCTGATACTGATAGCTGGGACATTTGTTGCCTTGTGATTTAAATTCAGAACATTCTAATGAAATGGTCTTTATTTAGATATTTTCCATAAGGGTTTTAAAAGATAATTGTCTTTAAATTATATTAATAAACCTCAATTACTCAAATTTTCCCCCAAATAATAAATCTAATAATTTAAGAAAAAAAAAAGTTTGTATCTTAGAAATTCAAGTTTATGATTACCTACAGGGTAAACATAAGTTTCGTTGATTCCAAAAATCATACGAAGTATATTGTAATTAATGGCATAGGTGAAATTATAGCTAATGACCACAAAAGTTAAGTGCACAGTAGAGACACTTAGAAATCAGAGACATGTTTCTGATTTCTTCTATTGGCAATACCTAAATCAATATATTATACTTTACGATTTTTCCTGTTTATTTTTGTTTTGTGAGGTTTTTTTCTCTTTTGGTAATCCAATATGTAGTGGAAAAGTAGAAGTCTCAGGGATTTACTAGTCAAAGGATAAGCAGGGGGGAAACCCAAAAACTCCTTATTAATATGCCTTAATCTCAAGAAATTCCATGCAAATCCTTCCATCATTCATAAACTTCATTCAAATACTTAGTGTTTCCCTATTATACGCCAAGCAATGGAGATAAATGGGTGATACCAAAAGGCACATAGGTGCCCAGAAGTTTCCTGGCCCTGGAATTCCTCACCATGACCCACACAGCTCTGGATGTGGTCACTTCCCGATGTGTCCAGTGCTGCTCTTTTTCCTATTCTTCCCTGCACTCTGGCAACACTGGCCTTCTGAAAATTTTGTAGTCATAGTACCATTACTGCCCTTCACTTTTTAGTTACTGTTCTATATGACTCGAGTGTTATACCCACCCTGCAGTTGTCATGGCCCATCCTTTCTCTCTCTCAGGACTGCCTCTAAGTATTTCTCCCACATGGCTGTGTCAGTCACATTTCCCCATTTATTTGCTTGATAGAAATTATTACACATTGTTACTGTTTTTATTTGTTGGCTTATTATCTGTTTTTCCTATAAGACTCAATTCCATGAAGACAGATTGTCTGTCTTGTTGATGACTGATTTTATTAGCATATTCTCTGCTAAATGGTAACTGAAAGATCATTATCTGTAGAAGTGACCTTTGCTCTCTTCTCCTGTCAATAAAAATTTTGAATATATATATATATATTTATGCATTATATGCACACATACATTTGTAAACTAATATACTACATATGTATTAAAAACATTTACATTTATGAAAATACTTAAGGTGGAGGTACAAATAGAAGTGCCAATATTTTTTTCCTAACCTCCATTATATTATCTTGGATGCACCTGTCATTCCGGTGAGACCTCGGGTCTTCAGAGGTCCACCTATATCCTGATTATGTAAGTTTCTTTCTAAAAGTCCTGAGCTCTTGCGTAAATGCTTACACCCACTAGAACTGGCCTCCAGGACTCACTAGCTAATGCCAATTTAGTTGACATGCATGTGCTCAGCAATCAGTTAATTGGTACTAGGAACAAAATGGGAAACAGGGCTCTTCCCTTCACTTTCAGGAACATCCAGGAATTGTATCATAATTTTTAAGAAAATGACTGGCTCTTAAATGATGGCTCTGCTGGATGGTGCCTCAGCCCCAAGAGGCAGTGGCCCTGGTGCTCTCAGTTGGGCAGGTCATGAAGCCAGTGTTTTCTTTGCCCCATGTGTTTGCCCAAACCTACTACACAAAGACATTAACCAGTAATTATGTCACTGTCCTAAGCTTGGCTGAAGGACAAGGTTGGGGTGGCAGGTAAAGTGGGAAATACAAGTAAAAATTGCTGAAAATGAACATGGAATGAAGAGTGCTCTGTGCCCCTTTATGTCTGAGAAGTCCAGCTGGCTAAGAGGGATCGACTCACCACTAAAGCCTAAAAGCCACTGGTTACAGGAAAGGTAGCAGCTCTTTAAGGCCAAATCCATTACCCATGCTAAGTGCACTCATTGCTTCTAAACTGCATTGTGAGGCAGTGATCTTAGCTCACTTTTCTATTCTCTCCCTCATCTAGAAAACAAAAAGCTATTTTAAAAATCATGAACCTCTGACAAGAACAAAGTCAGCATTTTGAAAAATGGTGGATTTTTAAAAAATTAAATCTAGGGTAAAATTGGTTTGTCATGAAGGAGGGCAACAGAACAAACAAATTTAGAAGCATGGGAGAAGGAAAAGTGAAGTGCAGAGAAAAGTGGATATATGACAACATGAAGTAGAAAAAAAGTATATACAATGCTTTGTAAAAATCTATGTATAAATCTGAAAACCAAGAAGAAATGGAGAAAAACATACATCACTTAAAACTGACCCCAGAAATGAAAAGCAATAGAAAAAAAAAACCAATGTTATCAAAAAACTTCCTCACAAAAAGCACATGCACTGATGATAACACAGGTGAGTTCTGTAAAACTTTCAAGGAACAAACTCAATTGTTTAAAATTTTCCAACAGATATAGAGGGAACAAAAACTGCTAGTTTTTAAAAAGCCTGCATGATAGTGATACAGAAATTTGATAAATATAGCAGTAAAACTATAGTCAAATCTAACTTATAAATATTAATGCAAAATTCCTATATAAAAAATAAGCAAATAGAAGCCAAAATCACAGTAAAAGAATGCTGTATCACATACCACACCCGGATGATTCAACTGTAAGACATTTATTAATGTAATTCACTCTATCAACAAGTCAAAAGAGAAAAGCACTCCCTATGTTCAGCTATACAGAAGCTGAAATGACATTTGATTTTAGAAATCTGGAAAAAATAATTTTAATTTTTAACAAAATATAAGTATTTGAAATCTCTGGTGCATGGTAAAATAAATATATTTTAGGTCAAATAGCCACTTTTTTTTAACATTTAAGTTCAGGGATACATGTGCAGCTTTGTTACATAGGGAAACTTGAGTCATGGGGGTTTGTTGTACAGATTATTTTATCACCCAGGTATTAAGCCTAGTACACATTAGTTATTTTTCCTGATCCTCCCTGTCCTCTCATCCTCCACCCTGACCAGGCCCCAGTGTGCCTTGTTCCTCTCTATGTGTTCACGTGTTCTCATCATTTAGCTCCCATTTATAAGTGAGAACACGTGGTATTTGGTTTTCTGTTCCTAAATTAGTTTGCTGAGAATAGTGGCCTCCAGCTTTATCCATGTCCCTGCAAAGGACATGATCTTGTTCTTTTTATAGCTGCATAGTATTCCATGGTGTATATGTACCACATTTTCTTTATCCAGTCTATCACTGATGGGCATTTAGGTAGATTCCATGTCTTTGCTATTATAAAAAGTGCTGCAGTAAACATATACATGCATACGTCTCAATAACAGGATGATTTATATTCCTTTGGGGACATACCCAGTAATGGAATTGCTGGGTTAAATGGTGGTTCTGTTTTTAGGTCTTTGAGAAACCGCCACACTCTTCCACAATGATTGAAGTAATTTACACTCCCACCAACAGTGGAAAAGCTTTCCTTTTTCTCCACAGCTTTGCTAACCTTTCTTATTTTTTGTCTTTTTAATAGTCATTCTAACTTGTGTGAGATGGTATATCTCATCGTGGTTTTTGTTTGCATTTCTCAGATGCTGAGCTTTTTTCATATGATTGCTGACCTCATATATGTCTACTTTTGAGAAGCGTCTGTTCATGTTCTTTGCCCATTTTTTAATGAGGTTTTCTTTTCTTGTAAATGTGATTAAGTTTTTTATAGATGCTGGATATTACACCTTTATCAGATGCATAGTTTGTAAAATTTTTCTCCCATTCTGTAGGTTGTCTGTTTACTCTGTTGAGTTTCTTTTGCTGTACAGAAACTTTTTAGTTTAATGAGATCATGTAAGAAAAGGGTCCAGTTTCAATCTTCTGCATATGGCTAGCCAGTTACCCCAGCACCATTTATTGAATTGGGAATCCTTTTCCCATTGTTTGGTTTTGTCAGGTTTGCTGAAGATCAGAGAGTTGAAGGTGTGTGGTCTTATTTCTGGGTTCTCTATTCTATTCCATTGGATTATGTGTCTGTTTTTGTACCAGTACCATACTATTTTAGTTACTGTAGCCATGTAGAATAGTCTGAAGTTGGGTAATGTGATGCCCCCAGGTTTGTTCATTTTACTTAGGCTTGCCTTGGCTATTCAGGTCAGCTACTCTTAATGGTAAGTTAACAAGTAAAATACTTAGAAGAGTTTTTGAACATAATTAGTACTATATGCCTACTCAGTTTTATCATAATCATTATTAGAAATATTTCCGTAGTATAATTTTTTGAAAGGATGCACACTATCATTAATAGTTACACTATTGCAGAAGTTCTCATTAAATTACCCAAGTGAAAGATACAAGACATAAAAACTGGAATAAAGTTATTCAGCATTTTAGAATATATGACTTTACATCTGTAAGCGCCAAGAAAATCAGGTAAAATAGGAAATGGTAACAGAATTTAGTAATATAACTGATTATTATGTTAATATATTAATACAATGGGTTTCTTATATAAAAGTAATAAGAAATTTCAAAATGCAAGAAAAAAGCTCATTTGCAACACCTACAAAAAGATAAAATACATGGATATAAGATTTTCAAGAGATGTCCTGGTTCTAGATGAAGAAAACTTTGAAACACAGAAAATACATAGGCTGCTGGAAAAATAGAGACACCTTATTCTTTGATAAGAAGACACAAAGTTATAAAGATTATCAATTTTCTCATTAGTTTTTAAGTTGGACAAGTTTACTCTTAAAATCAAATACAAAATAATCAAAAACTGCCCTGACAATAGAAAAAGAAGAGCACTGAGAGGAAACCAGCCCTACCAGTAATGAAACATTATAAATGCATTACAAATGGAATAGCTGGTACTAGTGCCTGTGTAAAGAGAACAATAGAACAGAGTAGAAACAGGCCTAAATACTTAAGGAACTTAGAATATGATAAATCTGGCATTTTGAATCAAGGAATAACGTTGAGATAACCACCCACCAATCTGGATTAAAAATACTATCTCACTCCTTACACTAGGGAAAATTTCAAATGGATCAGGGATTTAGATCTGTGTATTTTTACTAAAATTTTAGTAAAAGTGCAAACATTAGAGCCATTGTGTCATATGGAAGCAAGAAATGTGTGTCCAATGTAGTGACCCAAGGTCTCAGTAACTAGCTGCTCCTGAGTGATTTCTACCCCAGACATTTATTCTGACTGATTTGAAATAGCCTAACTCTGCTTCTACTACTCAGAACTGTAGGTTTGAATATCATTTGCTTAATTTTTTTCCTGAGTTATATTTCACTCAAAAGAAAAGAAATCATAAACAATAGAATAAGTTTCTTAAGAGCAGAGGCAGTGACTCATCTGGCTCTTAAAGCATCACTGATGTTCACTTTTTGTGAGACTGAGCTTGAAATCTCACCCTCATGGAAGAGTATCTCAGGCTTCGGGACCCTCTCTACACCTTTGCCCATCCCACCTCCCTTCCTTCTTCCAGTGCACTACCCTCAGTGCACTACCTTTCTTACATCTATTGGAAAAGTTGGCTTCACCAATTCCGATCTTTGTTCTCTTCCTAAGATACCCCCTGGAAGTACGTCTGAACTGACAATGTTCTATGTAATGGGCTCTCTCTTTAAAAAATAAATTTCAGAGTGCTAAACATTCTGCAGGTGTTCTAACTATACCAAGAAATCTGCAAACCTAAAACATCAGTTTAAGAAAGAAGATATTAGTAATACAGTTTCAAGTCACCACTGTTTGGGGGCCTTTATAAATGCTAAAATTTGTTTGATCAACCCAATCATATTTAAAAATGCACACATATGAACTAAAACCAGAAGAAAATATAAACATAATTGTTATGTTATCACAGTAGAACAATGGTTAAGTTTTTCCTTTTAATTTTTTAGTGTTTTATGACATAAATATATTCTGATTTTAAAATCTATTAATTGTAAACAAACGAAAAATTCAAAGAGAAGTTAAGAAAATCAGCAATTACATCATCCAAGAAAGGAGTTATGATGATGCTGTGCTTCCTTGCTGTCTCTTTTCTGTTTATGCATATGCGTAAATAAAATGGCATAGAAAAGTTTATCTTGTGAACTGCTTTGTTCAGTTAGCTTTAGATAAACATTCCATGTCACCTAAAATTCTTTAATATTTTAATGCCTACATAATAATCCAAAGAATGGCTATATCATAATTTTATTTTCTTAATTCACTGTAGTTGAACAGTTAGAGATTATAATTGCAAAAGATTTAAGGCAAATGCTGTAAAAGCAATAATAGCATTTCTGGCCATTATTATACTTGGACCATTTATTATACTCTATGCAAATAAAATTACTAGTTTTTTTAATAAACCATTTTTATGTCTGGATATTATAAAGTTGGTTTTAATGATTTTACTGCTCAGCAGTAAGCACTATCAAATACAATTCTCACCTTTAGAGTTTCTTTCTTCAGAGAAACAACAGGAGGGCCAAATCCTATCAAGTCTTCAAAGACTGACAGATGCGGGTTTCAAGAGCCTAGCTCACTGGCTTATTTCTAAAACTTGTATTCTCATCTTCTCTAACCCACTCTGTAGAACTTAGGTGAAAAGGTAAATGAGAAGATCCACATTTGAGAAGAGCACACAAAAATCCCCCAGAACACCCTCAACTCTCCTAATTTAAGGACTCATTAAATCCATGCTTCTCAAACGTTACTGTGGATCCCAATCACCTGGAGGGCTTGTTAAAACCCAGCCAGCTATGCCTCACCCTGGGTTTCCATTCAGTAGGCCAGGTTGGGGCTCAGAATAGGTATTACTAACAAGTCTCTGGTGCTACTAACAAGGCTAATATTGCTGATCTGGAGAACCCATTTTGAGAACCACTGTACCACACAATCATGTCAGATACCTATTATGCATGTCCCAAGTACTGTTTCAGGTTCAGGTGATGGCAGTAAACAAAACAGACAAGATTCCTGCAATCATGGAGCTTAGAGTCTAATAGAACATCTCAAAACAGATGTCAGACAATAAGCAAGTAACCAGTGAGCAGAATTTTGGGGTAGTGACAACTGTTAAATTCTCTCAGAAATTCTCTAGGATAGAAGATGATTTGGAGCCATGGAACTGGCATCTCCAACTAGAGTGATGGTACCTGTTGTTCTTCTGGTCCTTTCTCTGGCTAGTATAAGCCAGCAAGGCAGAAAAAAACACCTGTTAAGTTTTAGCAATTCCCTTCTCAAACTGGACAAAAAAGCCAACTATAAGCAGAAAAACCAGCAGTTAGCAAATGAAGAGTGTTTCTATCATTTAGAAAACATATTGATACACTATTTAGAACCAGGAGGGAAACAGGTTTTTAATCAGAAAATTAAATTCTCACTGCCACTCTTATAGAAGGCCTAATTATACATAAGGAGACTGTATTGATCAATACAATGAAATTACATATATAAGTTTTAAATATATATATATACCACCTGACTTAGCAAAATCAAAGGAAATACAAAGTCAAAGTATCTCTTTTGCTTAAAGTGCATCAAACAAAATGGAAATAAGGTACTCAAATGTAACTGAATACCACATACCTCCTTCACATTTATAAGATACTTTCTTCACAAATGCATTTGCCATTAGGTACTAAAGAACATTAAATGACAGCAATTATCCTGACGATTCCACCCCACATATTCTACCCCTGTACACAGCTACATGATTTCCTTAAAGATGTTCCTCTTCATAAAGCAAAATGCCCTTTTTCCTTTTGTTTCTATAAGCAGCTTTCAGGGGAGACCCAATAAATGGTCTCTGGTATAAATCGCTACAAGAGCTTCTAAGCTTTCACTTGTTGCTTGCTATTTGCTGCAGGACTCAAAATACTTCATTTCACAGTTTTTCAACTTCAGAGTTAGCTTTCAAATATATTTTAAACATGATTCAGAGTAAAATACACAATTTACACACTGAACCAATATATCCAAACGTCTACATACCTGAAACAAAATTTTACAAAATATTATTTACCCTCACTACACAGGAAGCATGCTGATATTTTCACTGTATTTCTTTTGTTCTAATGCCTGTACAACCCACTAACTTAAAACCTAATGGGGTCGCAATCCACAGCTTGAAATACTTCCGTATATATAAAATCCTACCAATCCATACAGAACTACTCCGTGCTCGCAAGCACGTGCACACACACACACACGAAAGATAGCCTTCCCCTAAGGTTTCAGAGATAGAAGGAAAAAATAAAACAAACGAAAAAATCCTGCGTACTCACTTGGTTATGCTGCTCAGACCCCAACAGTTCCCCAGAGCCAGGAAGTGCGTATAAGTGCCTCATCTGTGCTGCATGTCGTAATTTCCACCTGTGTCTGTCCTTTCCTTAGTAGAAACAGAAAAAGCTGTGTCCGGCGTCGTCATTATCTAGATGAGCTGTGACCAATTGAACTTTTTGTGATGAAGGAAATACATCACAAAAATTTGCTGTTGTATTGCTGTCCAATGCAATAGCCATTGACCTTGTGTGGCTGACGATCATTTGAAATGTGGCTAAGAAACTGATTTTTTAATTTTAATTCATTTAAGTTAGATTTAAGTAGATACCTGAGTCTATTTCTGTCGAATTGGACAGAGCAGACCCAAGTTATCCCTAAAGAACTTCTGTACAGTGAAGCCTCATCTCTGTTGTGAACTTTTAGCCAAACTAACTTTTTGTGAGGACTTTTATATCAAATTTTGTATCTCCGTCATCACCCGAAATGTTGTTTTACTAGGATTTTAATTCATTCAATTTAGGACTGCCCAAGCAAGCAGGGATTGTAGAGATTTCTTCAGAGACCAGAGGAATCCGCTATCCCTACCTTCACCAATTAGCTTTACACTGAGAAGATTCAGCTAACAGGTAGGACTCGCTCCTCCCTGTCATGTGTGCCTACCCCTGTCCAAGGAGGTTTCCATTCTTTGCCTGGCTCTTACATTAGCTGATTGCTCTGTGACACTCTTAACTTCTCTTCACAAGTGTTCCTCCTCCCTGCGAGAGAACTACGACATCACACACACGCCCAAGACTGCTGTGAACACTGGTCCACAAGTAATTACTATTCACCTTGCTTGCTCCTTTTAGCAACTTGGTAAATAGCATACACAAGCTAGAGAATAATGTTAAATGGAAACATTTTCTTCCCTGGATTTTTCACCAAGGAAATTTGATCTCTTAGTAGTCACAAATGCCTTTGTGTTGGCTTTTATAAATGAGCCCTCATCTCAAGGTGACCAGGCGTGTCTATTCCCTCATAGTTGGCTCAGCATTACATGCCATGTGGGCCTTTGCAATTCACTGAAAAATCCAGAAACTGTATTTTGCTATCAAATGTCCCAATCTGTTCCATTGCGTAGGTTTTCACTGGCAACCGTGATCTGAAAGGACTAGCCAGGGTATTTTATTTTCTTCTAAGGCAAGCCATGCTTGTTGACCAAGGCTGCTTTAAATCAAACATTAAGCAAATAAAGCTCATCCTCCACTAAATTCATTTAGTCTGCTGGCACCCCCAGTTCCACTAAATATCAATCTCAAAGACCCCAGATGGTTCCTATTGTCCAATCTCATTCTGAGACACACCTGCCCAGACACAACAGCTAACTTTAAATAGGTAGCTCACCATTTAGAAACCCTCACCAGCCTCTTGTTATCAAAATTTACCATTCCAGCTGGTAAGACCTTGCTAGATCAAGTAATCTAATAAAACATCATGCCCTGAGGTGTAAATCTAATACAATAAGAACATACTCAGGTATAATAACCTTACAGAAATGACACCTTAATTATGGTTTAAATTTCACACCTTATAACAGGTCTAGAAAGTATTTTTTCACTTGCAGACATTCTGGAACTTTCAATCATATAGAAAGAAACTTCCTCTGCCTATAGCTATAGGGATACCAATAAATCATAATTAGCTGCCTTAAAATCCACATAATTGACACATCTCTGCTATAGAGTAAATGGTAACTCTCCTGGATTTCAAATTGTACTTAAATTTATCTGATCCAAGTCAGATGTATGGTTCTTGCATTAGATAAGGCACTTCTAACACTCTGCCTTATTCTATTCTGTACCCCTTTGTCATTAATAGAATTGGGCTTACTCTGTTGACCTCAAAATATTATGCAAAGCATAGTGCAGAATTATCTAGTTCACAATTTGAGAAGTTGTTGACAGCTCATTTAAAAGTGGAGAGATTTAACAGTAACACCAGATTGAAAACAAAGATCTTCTCAACCTGTGTAATAGGAATAATAGAATATAACTGATTTGAACTTTCAAATGATGAAAATTAAAAAGTTTGCTCAAGTATATTAACTAGTTGCAAGCTTCAGGAGGTTTAATGGTACCACAGAAAAAAGAGAAGAAAGTCTATCCAAGCATACCATAACTGACATTTCCTTTCTGAGAGCTATGAGCCCTGGACATTGCTTTTCAAAAGCATTTTTCTCCAGGGACACCATGCTTGCCACTCTGCTTAGGGATTTACCCTGTCAAGAGATTTACCCTGCAAGGGCCTGTTCCTCCATGAATTGATTTAACCAAAATTTGTGGTTAAATCAGTGACATCAGTGACATAAATTTGCTTTGACTCTCGGTCACCTCTAAGAATTTTCAATATTTTTTTTACTTTATTTGATTCAATTCAAAGAGTATTCTTCAGTCTCAGCAAGCCTTGGACACAAATGAGCATATGTGAGTATTTGGATAGCTAATAGATGTCCCAGATTAACCTATGCAAGCCTGAGCTTGTGATCCTACAAACCTACTCTTTCTAGTCTTTTCAACTGCGGAAATATATCAAGTCCATTCTTTCATACGTGCAGGCAGAAAACACAGGAATCATTCTGGACTTGTCTCTTTATCTCATACCCTACATCCAAGCCATATGCAAAACCAGATTTTTTGCAGATTCTGACTATTACCCACCAATTCTACTGCTATCGCCCTGGTCTAAACCACCATCATCTCTCACCTGGATTCTTGCACAACCCCCAAACTAACCTACTTGCTTTCTCCCTTGACTCTATTTTCAATGAAAATGCCAGAGTGATCCTGTTAAAATGTTGACTGTCTGATATTACCTCAAGATCTTTCATCAGCTTACCATCTCACTTAGAACAAAAGCAAAGCTTCTTATAGGAACCTGCCTTCTGTCCCAGTTTCTCTAACCTCATCCCCTAGTACCCTGCTCCTCATTCACTTTGCTTCAGACACCAAAATGGCCCATTTGCCATTTCTTGAACAAGCTAAGAATTTGCTAACCTCTGAGCCTTTGAACTTGCTTTCCTCTTTGTTCTAACATTCTCTTCCCCAATACATGTGATTTATCATTCATCTTCTTCACCTTAGAATTTCATTAAATATTATATTTGTAGTAAAGATTTCCCTGTATTTCCAATCTAAAATTGCAAGCCCCCCACCCCAGCCCCATACTTCCTATCCTCATCACTGCTTTATCTGTAGCATTTATCACTATGCGTCATGCCATGTGTTGCATTTTACGTATCTTCTTTGTTATATTTCTTCTCTGATTAAGCTCTATGAATTCAGGGAGTTTTATCTGCTCTATTCTATTGCTGAATTTTCAGCTCCTAGAACAGTACTTGGTACATAGTAGGTGCTTAATAAATATCAATTGAACTAGAAAAACATTAATGTATATGCAAGTTTTGTGAGCTTTCAGTTTCCTCCTGCATTATTTTAGGACCTCAGCTTATAATTGAGGTTTCCTCTTCCCTCTCCAGCAGTTCCTGCAGACATCTGACATGGATAGGTACCTTCTTGCCACAGCCGCCCTGTCTCCCCTGCTCTGCTCCAGCTTCTCGTCCATCACCATGACTGGACCCTTCCTGTGCCTCCACTGCTCACCTGATGTTCCTGATGCTCCCACTCCCATGGGCCCTCCTGACAGTCCACACTGTCTTTGGTCACCACCACAGGCCTGGGTTGCTGCTGCTAAGGCCACCCTGGCGTTAAGACCCTTCTCTACTCTTAACACTTCTGGCCCCAGTATGGCCACAGCCTTCTCCTTAATTTCTTGGACAACTTTTTCACTAATATGGTTTAGATTTGTATCCCCATCAAACCTCATGTTGAATTTTAATCCCTAATGTTGAAGGTGGGGTCTTGTAGGAGGTGACTGGATTATGGGGATGAATTTCTCATGAATGGTTCAGCACCAAAATCTTGGTACTGTCTTCATGATTGTGAGTGAATTCTTGTGAGATCTGGTAATTTAAAAGTGTGTGGCACTTCCCCCCACCTCTTGCTCCTGATCTCATGTAAACTTTCTGTTCCCACTTTGCCTTCTGCCATGAATAAAATCTCCCTGAGGCCTCCCTAGAAGCAGATGCTACCATACTTCCTGTACAGCCTGCAGAACCATAGGCCAATTAAACATTTTTTTCTTTATAAATGACACAATTTCTGGTATTTTTTTAACAGTTATGCAAGAGTGACCTAATACACAAAATTGGTATCAGGAGTGGGAAATCACTATAAAGATATCTGAAAATGGAGAATCAGCTTTGAAATTGGGTAACAGGCAGGGGTTGGAGGGCTCAGAACGACACAGGAAGATGAGGGAAAGTTTGGAATTTCCTAATGACTGGTTAAATGATTGCGACCAAAATGCTAATAGTAATATCTACAGTGAAATCCAGGCTAAGGAGGTCTCAGATGGAAATGAAGAACTTATTAGAAACTATAACAAAGGTTACTTTTGTTATGCCTTAGCAAAGAATTTGGCTGCATTGTGCTCCTGCCCAAAGGATATGTGAAACTTTGAACTGGAGAGTGATTATTTAAGGTATGTGGCAGAAGAAATGTCTAAGCAGCAGGGCTTTCAAGATGTGGCCTTGCAGCTTCTAACAACCTACGCTTATATGTGTGACCAAAGACATGACCTAAAATTGCAACTTATATTAAAGGGGAAGCAATGTGCTTGGAAAATTTGCAGCCTGGACACGTGGAAGAAAAGAAAACCCCATTTGTAGGGGTGGAATTCAAGCAAGCTTCAGAAATTTGCATAATTAAAAAGGAGCCAAGTGCTGATAGCCAAGACAATGGGAGAAAGGCCTTGAAGATATTTCAGAAACTGTTGCAGCAGCCCTTCGCATCACAGGTCCCAAGGCCTAGAAGGCCTAAATGGTTTCATAGGCCAGGGCCAGGGCCCCTCTGCCATACACAGCCTCAGGACACTGCTCCCTACATCCCAGTGGCTCTAGCTCTAACCCTGGCTTAAAGGGACATAGGCACAGCTCCACTCCAGCTGATGCCTCAAAGTGGGCAAGCTGTAATCTCTTCAGAGTGAAGAGTTGAAATTTGGGAGCCTCCACCTAGATTTCAGAGGATTATGGAAAAGACTAGAGGTCCAGGAAGAAGCCTACTGCAGGGGCAGAGCCCTCAGCAGAACCACTAATAGGGCAGTGTAAAGAGTAAATGTGAGGTTGGACCCCCACATAGAATCACCACTGAAGCACTGCTTAATGGAGTTGTGAGAAAGGGGTCACTGTCTTCCAGACCCCAGAATGGTAGATCCACTGACAGCTTTTACTCTGCAACTGAAAAAGCCGCAGGCACTCAATGTGAGCCAATGAGAATAGCTGCAGAGGCTGAACCCTGCAAAGCCACAGGGGCAGAGCTACCCAAGGCCTTGGGAGCCCACCCCTTGCACCAGTGTGCCCTGGATATGGGATATGGAGTCAAAGGAAATTATTTTGAAGCTTTAAGATTTAATGACTGCCTTGATGATTTTGATTTGCATGGGGCCTGTAGCCCCTTTCTTTTGTCCAATTTCTTCCTTTTGGAATGGAAATGTTTACCCAATGCCTGTACTCCCATTGTATCTTGGTCATAACTAACTTGTATTTTATATTACAGGCTCATAGCAGGAAGGGACTAGCCTTGCCTCGGATGAGACTGTGGACTTTGGACTTTTAATTAATCTTGGAATGAGTTAAGACTGGGAATTGTTGGGAAGGCATGATTGTATTTTGCAATGTGAGATGGACATGTGATTTGGGGGTGCCAGGGGTGAAATGATATGGTTTGGGTCTATGTCCCCACCAAGTCACATGTCGAATTGTAAACCCTAATGTTGGAGGTGAGGACTGGTGGGAGGTGATTGGATCATGGGGGTAGATTTCTCATGAATGGTTTAGCATTATCCCCTTGGTACTGCCCTCATGAGTGACTTCTCATGAGATCTAGTTGTTTAAAAGTGTGTGGGAGAGGGCGCCAAAATGGCTGTGGGAACGCAACACTGGAAAGCAGCTCCCAGTGAATGAGACAGAGGGCTAGAGGACTCCAAGATTCCAAACGAAGTGCTGGGTTTGTTTTGGTGGGACTGATAGGGCACTGAAAATAGCCCAGGGAAGAAGCCACAGGGCGAGAGCCACCCAGGGGGGCAAATCAAGACGGGGGGGGGCACGTCCCCACCTGAAACATGCAGCCAGATCAGAGGGTCAGGGGACTTCACCCCCTTGATGCTCCAATTCGGATCTTGTGCTTACCTCGTCCCTCCTGCTACCCACAGACCGTGAGAGCCCTGCCAGACTGTAGGGCCCCGTGGATTGTCTATGCAAATCTGAGTAGCAGCTCCCACCGGGCACAGCAAGTTGTCTCATGGATGTGGGTGGAAGTTTGCACTAACGCCAGTGGGATGGACTGTCCTACAGAGGGAGGCACAGTTGAAAGCAGGGAAACAGACTATAAGGCCTGGCAGGCCCCACCTCCACAGAACTCAAACTGAAGCCCTCAGTAGACAGCTTGGCAGCAAATACACCAGTTTGACCCCAACCAGGAAGATCGAGCTCTGGGAGAAACACCATTGGGAAGGTGGGGCCAATCTTATCTGCAAACAAACTCCAGGGAAGGACCACCCACCCAACAAGCTGACTGAACCCGAGAGAGCCCAGCAACGCCCTCTACAGGCCAAAAAATATACAGCTCCAACCTCAATAGAAAAAAAAATGTCCACTCAGAGACTCCTCCTGAAATCACCAACTTCAAAGATCAAAGGGAGATAAATCCATGAAGATGGGTAAAAAACAGCACAAAAAAGTATGAAACCATCAAAGTATGAAACACCTCTTCTCCTCCCAAGGATCACAACTCCTCACCATCAAAGGAACAAAAAAAGAGAATGAATTTGATGAATTGACCGAAGCAGGCTTCAGAAGGAGGGTAATAACAAATTTCTCTTGAGTTAAAAGACCATATTCTAACCCAATGCAAAGAAACTAAGAACCTTGAAAAAAGGTTAGACGAAATGCTAACTATAAGAACCAGCTTAGAGAAGAATGTAAACAACCTGATGGAGCTGAAAAACACAGCATGAGAACTTCGCAAGGCATCCACAAGTTTCAACAGCTAAATTGATCAAGCAGAAGAAAGGATATCAGAGATAGATGATCAAATCAATTAAATGAGAACAAGATTGGAGAAAAAAGAGTGAAAAAATAAATGAACAAAGCCTCCAAGAACTATGGGATTTTGTGAAAAGACCTAATCTACATTTGATTGGCATAACTGAATGTCATGGGGAGAATGAATCCAAGCTGGAAAACACTCTTCAAGATATTATCCAAGAGAACTTTCCCAACCTAACAAGGCAGGCCAACATTCAAATCCAGGAAATACAGAGAACACCACAAAGATATTCCTCAAGAAGAGCAACCCCAAGGCACATA
>CAUYLG010037345.1:0-22344 GCA_963573385.1 Cacajao melanocephalus
GTGGCTCCTCCGCCGGGAATCTCCTAGTCTGTGGGCAACAAGAATTCGTCTGAAAGTGCGGCGTCCACTCGCTGTCTGCGCTTTCACTGGGAGCTACAACCCTGAGCTGTTGTTAATCGGCCATCTTGGATCTCTCTCCAATGTATTTTATTAAATGCATCATAGAATGGTTCAGCAAAACTCAGTGATATTGTATCTGGTAAACACCACATGATGGTAACCCACTCAAATTGTAGACAAACTACCCGGGTGAGTATGCTTTTCCTTCTTGAAGTTGAAAGGGCAAACCTATAAAATGAAGGCAGATTTCTTATGTAGTTATGCCTTTAAATGTTTTAATAAACGATGCAGATGGAAATGAATCATTAACAGCTACATATTGCAAGGCAAATGAGGTACAGAAGTGTCAAGGTCAAGCTTGGCTGAAGAGTAATGAGATGTACATAATTTAAGGGGATATTGTTAGATATATGAACAAAGTGAGATAATGAAACATACCAAAAGGGAGACAATTGGAGAACCACACATATGTGTGATAATGAGATGCCAAAGCCTTTGAAAAGTTAGATTTTAGGAAGAAAGAGCTACAGGCCTGCCCAAGGCAGCACATTTTAATCTTTGCTATTTTAGGTAACCACAAGGAAAGCCTCTTCTCATCCCAAATGCCAAGTATGCTCCTCACTCTGCCCCAAGCAAATCACTTTCTGATCTTGTTTTGCAATATTGTTTGCATCTTTGTAATAGCACCTCCTAGTAGGGTAAGGTGATGCGGTCAAGAGGTGGCTGATGCAATTGAATTAATTAAAACTGCACTTTAACTGAGGTAATTCTCTGTGAACATTTTTGCATTTAAATGACAAATGGATCTAAATGTCATTGACCATAATGAAAAATGAAATAAAAACTACAGGCTCTTTCTACTGATTCAAATTACAAATAAGAATGTTATTTCAATAGAAAATATTTTTTAAAGACTTCAATAGTAAAACTGATTAATACAATGAAGAGATAATAATTAGGCCAGTAAAGTAGTTAGATCTAATTTATCAATTTTAAAACTGTTTATATATTTTTAAAAATTAATTCACAGAGAATGAGCATTGCTCCTAGTTCTCCTTTTTGCTAGCTTAAATACATAAAAATAACTTATTTTTACATGTGTGATATATATGTGTTGATTATTAGAAGAACCAGAATAAAAGCACAGATAACCAAAAAGAAAAAAAACAAAACTCACATTCAGTTTCAACAACGAAAATAACAGCTAAAACTTTCAGGTATAGATCATAGTATCAGTTCATTTCTTGAATATTTGTAACATTAAGTTTACTATAGGCTCTATTAAATAATTATTGTTCTTTAAAATACTGGAGAAAAGCTTACATATTTATTAACATATATGTAAATGATGGTGAATTAACAATTAGCTGGTCAAAGTCAGTCTGTTTTCTTGGGCTCTGGAGCATGAAACTTTAGTCAAAATGAGCCATGTTATAAGCCATAGCTAGCTGCTCAAATAGAATATCTGGGTGGTCAGGTATTTCCTTAACTACATTCAGCCTGTATAGTGGATTAGCAAGTGAACATGTCTTCATCATACTCCCCATTTATACAGATTGTAGGGTATACCATCAAAGCCCACTGCTCTTACTTCCATTGGAGGAGTCACTAATATAGTTTCCTTTTCTCAGAGGCAACTGGTCCAAGGGATACAGTGGTATAGGCTCAACATGGCTAACCCAGTACCTGGGGCAATCAATAACTCTGACATCCTAGTGAAGTGCTGCTCTGTCCACTCTAAATATTTAAGTGTCTTAGGGAACAGTTCTGGTCTCTTTTTCCATTCTCTTTTACCTTTTTGTCCTTGATGAGCCCCTCCATTCCCAGAACTTTCATTACCATCTATATGCTAATGAATACCAAATTTATATCAGCAACCCTCTTTTCTCCTTTGAGTTCCAAATTGGAACATCCAACAGCCTAATTTACATCTACTTTGAATGTCTCACAGATATCTCAAATTTAACATGTCAAAAATCAAACTCTTAATTTCCACTTGCCTACTCCACAAACCTCCACTTTTTTCAATTTTATCTATATACTTGCTCAGAACAAATTTGGGAATTGTCTCTCTTTTATTAAAACACACACACATACACACACACACACACACACACACACAATAACTTCTAGAAATCAATAGTGAAAGGCAAATAACCCACTGGAAACATAGTCAAAGAATGTGAACAGATAGTTGATTGGACAAATGTATGAAAATATACCAAATTGCACATATATAAAGAGGAACACATTTATTCTAAAAATAACATTTCTCACATCCAATGGACAAACTCCAAAAAATTGAAAACTGCTGTATCTGTGAGGCCAGTTCGTACACAATGAAACAGTTCCTTTGAAGAAAGTAGATATCTGATAATATGCACCAAAATTGCAGATACATTTACCCTTTGACCTAGCTTTTCACAAATTAATAAAATTTAACAAAATAATAGAAAAAGTAAAAATACATGGTAGTCAAGAATATTTCAACCAAGAATCATTCAACATGAGAAAATATATTAATATAATTTAAAACATCAACATATTAAAAGAGAACATTTTCATGATTGTTGTCATATTTCATTAAAAAGAGAATGTTAGGGTTTGATATTCACTTTCAAAATACATCTCTTAGCATTTTCTTTTTCCCTGGTGTTATCTTAAGAATTCATGTAGTATGTTTTTAAACTTCAGGAAACTAATAGTAAAACATCACTTGAGTGAAAACCATACCTGTTAATTTAGCAAACCTAGTACTAAGACTTAACAGATGATTAGTAACTACTTTGAAGAATTTCAAAAAAATTTTAAACATTTTAAGACATTTAACATGGCTGACCATGCATAAGAAATCTTAACATTATAGAAGAATTGCTAACATGCAGGTAATACAAAACAATAAGCATGCATATAAGTTTGGATAGCTTGCTAAAACACTGATTCTTGACATCTCCATCTGAGATTCTGATTCAGTGATTCTTGAGTGGGGCTGGAGATTTTGCATCACTAACAAATGTTAAATAAAATATACAGGAGGTTATTAGTCTGGACTGAGCTCCTGCACTTGGACCAGCAAACCAAACCAAAATGGACTCATTCATTCTGAAGTTCCAGGCCACCAAGTAGAAACTAAATTATCTGACTTTCCAAAAAGTAAAGAGAAACAGCCGAATCCCAAAACAGGCCAGTTTTCACTGGCATGATAAAGAAATCCCCAAATTCCCTCTGCTTTGACTTGTACAAAAAAGTAACTTTTAAATGACATTTTGTTTTCTGTTTCTGCTTTCTTCTGCCCTTTTCTGTCTATAAAACCAACCTCCCCAGATTGGCTCATTGGAATACTAATTCTGTCTTACAGAATGAGTTGCTGCATGATTCCAGAATTGCAAATAAAAGCCAATTAAGATCTTTAAACTAAATTTGTTGTAATTTTTTCTTTTGACACAAACTACCATGTAATGTTGAAGATGCCCGCTAGGGAATGATACTTTTACTTGTACTGAGCTAACTAGACCATGAAGCTAAGATACAAAGATAAATAGAAGACACTGGGAAAAGAAAAAAAAAATTAAAAAATATAAAAAACTTCATTGATTGGATGAATATATATCACTTCATTGCCTATATTACAGCAATACAAAAGTTTTGGAAATCTCAAAAATTACCACACTTTTGGGTAAATTTTGGGTAAAGGACAAACGTTTTGTGTCCTTGCATATTGCATACTTTTCTCTTTGATACGATCCCACTCTACCATCCAAAACTGTAAAATGTATTTTGGACAATGTGAGGGTGCCTTGCATTTATTCCATTAGGAGTGTGAAATCACTAAAATATTCTAAGTAGGATAGTAGCATGACAATATTTTTATTTTATATGGTTCAGTAGGGCAGCATTGTAGAGGATGGATTGCTTGAGCCAAGTCAGAAAAAGCTATTTTAAAATTATAAATTATAGATTCCTATGTAAGTGATAAATTGATTTTTGACTATACGCCAAGATAATTTTATATGGAAAAAATAGCCTTTTCAACAAATAGGGATAGACCAATTAGACATCTGTATTGAAAAATAAATGAGCCTAGACCCTTATTTCATACTACACACATAAATTAACATGAAATAGACTACAGACTTAACATATAAGAGCCAAAACTATTAAATTTCCAAAAAACGTAGTAGAAAACTGTGTGCTATTGGGTAAGGTACAAATTTATTTAAAAAGACAAAGATAAGCACACACTATAAGAGACAACATTTACTAGAACAAACTATGTGCTTTTCTAAAGATACAGTTGAGAGAATGAAAAGAAATGTCAGAGATTGAAAGAAAATGATGTAAAATACATATATGACAAATGTTTTTCATCCAGAGTAAAAAAATACTCATATAACTCATTAATAAAACTAACAATCCATTTTTGAAAAGGCAAATTATTTGAACAAGCACTTTAAAGAAAAGCCATCCCAGAACTTAAAGTATATATATAAAAAAGATGTTTGAATGGCCAATGAGCCTATGAACAGATACTCAACATCAGAGTCACCAGGGAAATGCCAAGAGAAACCACAATGGGATTCCACCCACAAGACTTGCTAAATTTAAACCAAAACAGAAACAACTGACAATGGCATTTGCCAAAGATACTGTGGAACACTTAAAGCTCATGCATTCTTAATGAAATACAAAGTGGTACAGCTTCTTTGGGGCACAATTTGATCATTTCTTTTAAAGCTAAACATATATTTTCCATATGACCTAGGCATATTTTCTGTATTTTTCAACAATAAATGAAAACATATGTCTACAGTCTTGTATGTAAATGTTAATAGCAGCATTATGAATAAAAGAAAAAACTGGAAACAAATCAGCTGTCCATCACCTGATTAATCAAGAAAATGTGCTAATATCTACAATACAGAATACTATCTTGTAATTGTAGGGTTTCTACAGGATTTGGAAAGTATCAAGGAAATATATATGACCAAACGAGCCAGTAAAACAGAACAAGCTTTATTGGTTGATGTTTGGACAGAACTGCAAGAAAGGGGAGGTCTCTTACAGCATGAGACTGTCCAGAGGCTTAAGGTGAAGGACACCACGTAGAAAGGGAAATCTCAGGGTAGAGGGGTATCAGAGTCAGAGCTTACATGTATAGGTATTGTCATTCAGCAGCAGGGGAATCTCTTAGTGAGTTACCAATAACCTCTGAATGGCAATGGTCATTTGGGGTCTTATAACCAAAAGGTTCCAGGTTATCAATGACCAACAGATGTTGAGTGTATTTTTGCATGTTTGCAAAGCAAGTAGACCCTAAATCACTAAAATCTCTGCTTGTTTGGCTGTTTTAAAAAGCAATTGCATGTTTAAAAGTTTAAATGTGGTGTCAGCAGGCATTCGTGCTAATGGATATCAGAGTGCCCTGAAGAAACAAACAACCTAGGGGCCAAAACACATGGTCCATCTTGGTTCATTTTATATTATAATAATGAAAAGGGGAAAAATTATTAATATATTTATCAACATACATAAATCTCAAAAGCATTATGTTAAGTAAAATAAGTTAAAAATAGAATATTATACATTTGTCTATCTTATCCATGGTTTTGTTTTCTGCAATTTCAGTTACTTGCATTTAAGTATGACACTTTGAAAGAGCAAGAGAGAGAGAGAGATACCACATTCACATAACTTTTATTATTGCATATTGTTATAATTATTCTACTTTATTATTTTTTAAATTAATCTCTTATTGGGCTTAATTTATACATTATAAATACACACACACACACACGCACTATACATATACTCTACTATATACATACATATACTGTGTTTACATATATAGGTATACTAGGTGTATACATATATATATATATGTATACATCTAGTGTGTGTATTTACGTGTGTGTGTGTGTGTGTGTATGTATAAAGTGTATATATATATACACACTTAGGGTATATATGTATATGCATTTGTGTGGTGTATATATACACACAAATACACACACACACACACACACACACACAAATATATATGTTTGTTAAAAGCCATGATTTTAGGCATTCACTGGAGGTCTTGGATTGTATATTTCACACACACACCCACAGATGAGAAGAGACTACTATATACTGTTTGATTACATTTATATTAAATAATAGCAAAGGCAAGACTATAATGGCAGAAACCAGATCAGTATTATACATCTAAGGAAAATTTGAGGAAAGACAATAAAAAGGGAAGAAAACATTTGAAAGGGAATATTTTGAGTGTGGTAGTGGTTATAAAACTGTGTATAATCACCAACATTTATAAAACTGACTATTAGAATAGTGTCAGTTTATAATTAAATAAAGTTAAAACTAATGAAGAAAGAAATCTGTTTTACTTTAGAATTGTTCTCCAGAAGAAATATGAATTAAAAATCAAATTTTGGTATTTTTTCTGTCATAAGAATTTTTAGCCATTAAAATGATAGCAGATACCTTTATCAGTTAGTGCTGTGGTTTAAATGTGTCCTCCAAAAGTTCTTGTGCTGGAATTTAATCCCTCTGTCCTCATGAATGAATTAATACCACTATCTATCATGAGAGTGGGTTTGTTATTGCTGGAATAGCTTTGTGATAAAAGACAGTTCTTACTGTCTTTTCTGGTTCTTACTTTTGTTATCTTGCCACATAATGCATTCTGCCATGTCATGATGCAGCAAGAAGGCCCTCACCAGATGCCAGGGCCATGCTCTTAGAGCTCCCAGCCTTCAGACCTGTGCACTAAACACACCTTTTCTTTATAGATTACTCAGTTTGTGTTATGTTTTATAACAACAGAAAATGACTAAGACAATTAGATAAGTGCCATAACAAAAATTATGTTCCTTGAAATGGGATGTGGAAATTTTTCCAAAAAGTTAGGAAGGCAAAGTATGGTTATTTACAGGAAACTACCTTGTTCAGACAAGACAACCATGTACTCTGGGCAGACAAAGAGAGCAAGACATTTCTAGAGAAATATTGGTTTCATTGATCAATGGATTACCTTTGAATGAGCAGTACAACATACCACAGATTAGAAAGTAACTTAAGTGAGAAGTCATAAAGCACCAGAAAGAAATATCTTATTTTTAAATTCTTCCTAACTTGACTTTTATAGCGTTTCAGTTTACTTAGTATTCCCTACTGTATTATGATACAACTGGAATGGTACATGATCTAAGATTATTAATATTCTTAGAAACCTTTTAATTGTCTTTGTAGTGAACCTTTCCATGCAATTTTATGTCTGGAAAATTCTGTCCTACAAAAATGATGAGGCTACATTTTTTTAAAAAACAGAGCAATAGTTAACTTTTCTTTCTATTCCCAAACCTTACCCACTTATTCCCTACAGCCCATTTTATATACCTTTAGCTCTAGATTTGAACAGATACTAGATTTATTCAAGTCTTCTAAACTTTCTCTGGAGTAGGGCCTCATTAAATTGTGTGATTTCAAAGAGGATCATCATAGACAAACAAAACAAGGTTTAATACATACTAAGCTGTGAACACAACTAGTAATTATGTTCCATAGTTTTAATGTATTTCGGTTGCGTTTAGAAGTAATTCTTCTAAAATTATAGGCAATTTGATGAAATAAAGCAAATATAAAACCTTAAAAGACTTTCTGAAGGGATACTGTGCAAAGATAATATAGTGTTCAAAAATGTCTAAAGTTGTACTTTTGAAATTGTACTGGTACTTACAAATGCTCTTATTGGCAGTGATATATCCATATGATTTTGCATTTCCTCTTTCTCTACTGAGAATTCAAAATAGATTGTTCACCTTATTTGGTGGTAGACACACAATTTCCCCTTGTCTATATGTAATAGCTTACATAAACTAGAATGTCACTTTATATTTTACTATTCCTGAAGCCAGGAGATCCAGGTGCTGGTGTAGTTTTTTATCTTAGTTTATTTAGTCTCTTTTGCTCTGAACACCAATGCCCTCATCTCTAAAATGAAACAATGATATCAGCTCTGTTTGCTTCACAGTGAGGTTATGAATATCAAGTACTTTTGAAACGACTTTAAATATGGCAAAGCCATCTATAAACAGAAGATATGCTTAGCTACAAAGTGGAATAATAGTAAACATACAATACACAGTCATTTTTATTCATTCATGTATTTAATAATATAATCCCTTTAATTCCCTACTAAGCAAATATTAAATGTTCCTTGTGTTGTAGGGACTATTTTATGTACTTGAGATAAAGAGATGTAAAGGGCACAGTCCTATTCTTCAGGCACTCGATGTCTGTCTAGGAGAATGACTTTGTAAGCTGCTAATTAAAATACTATGTCCCAATTGCCATACTACACATGCTAAACATATCATAAACAGAATGCTGAAGAAATAGAAAAGTCCAGTAACACTGCGTGAGAAATTACTCATTACAAGGATAATTAGAGGTGCATTTTGAAGATTGATGTGATTAGAAGTTTGGTTTGTGATAAGAGGATAGGGTTGAATGTCAAGATTTAGGTTGGAATGTGGTTGTAGAAGACCTGGTATGCCACTCTTTCAACTGAAGTTTCACATGAAAGATACACACCTTAGACAATGTTGCTACAAACTTAAGCTAGGTAAACCAGGAACAGACATCAATAACAGACTTTTAAATGGTTTAGAGTAATGAATTCAATCACATAATTGTATGATCTTGGAAGATGATGACAGCCAGCATCATTCTAGGAGCCAGAGAAAACAGGAGCCTGGAGTTACTGGAATGATAAACATATATGCTGTCCATTGAGAGTGAATGCTATGCCTAATTGCAGAATCTTACAAAAATTTCAAATCAGTCATAAAGGAGTCCGTAACAGGAGTAAAGGCAAGACATGAATAGAAAACTTCCAGGATGATGGAAGTATGTGAAGTAGTCTACAGATTTCTTTAAGTTATCCAAATCTTGTTTGCCTGTGGAAGTCCTTTGTAGCTTATTCCTTTTCCCAAACTTAGACTAAATAGGATAAAAGCTTTATTTTTCCAGAGATATTATCATTTCTAGACTTAAATGCTAGCATTTCCACTAAGTTATGATAAACTTTAACCAGGAAAAGTGATCTAAGCATTAATATTTGATAAAGAGTTTAGATTTAATCTTGTGGGCAATGAGGACTCTAGAAAAAAAACAGCTAAATTAGTTTTTCAAACGATTATCTGAAACCATCAAGGTCAACAAATAGAAATGGGAATGAGACTGCCATTGACAGGAGAAATAGAAAATAGTTAAGAGTGATTTACTAACTTAGACGTAATATCTTCCATGAAGGTGTAATGGTGGTGGTAGTAGTGGTAAAACAGTCATAGGAGAAAGAATGTACTTATAAATACTTCAAAAGTCGCATTGACAGAATATGATGAGACTGGTATGAGTAGGAGTTAAAAAGAAGAGTTAGAGATTCTGGTTTTGAACACGATGTACATGGCAATATCCCTGATCTCAGCTCACTACAACCTCCGCCTCCCGGGTTCAAGTGATTCTCCTGCCTCAGCTTCCTTAATATCTGGGATTACATGCATCTGCCACCATACCCAGCTAATTTTTGTATTTTTAGTAGAGACAGGGTTTCTCTATGTTGGTTAGGCTGGTCTCGAACCCCTGACTTTAGGTGATCTACCTGCCTCAGCCTCCCAAAATGCTGGGATTACAGGCATGAGCCACCGTGCTCATCAGTATCCTTAATTAAACATAGGACATAAGTGGTATGGGTAATGCAGGGAAGAAAATAAGTGCAATTTGGACATGTTCATTTTCCAGGGGCTTATGGGGTATTCAGGTATAGATGTCATTTAGAAATATCATTCTAATGTTCAAGGGAATGATAGATTACTGACAATAAACATGCAGAATCATTAACTTATTTCAAGTCACGGAATAAGATGGAGTGATTAAAAACATCATTTTAACTGAAAAGAGAAGAAAAACACTAACAGCTAATCTCAAAATGAAACACAAGCCAATAATTCTGAGGAAGAATGTTGCAGAGTACAGAAAAGCACTAAAAAGGAGGATTTTAAGAAAAAAGAGAGAAACTAGTGTAGACAAAAGAGCCAAGTGCAACGGTGAGATTGGTAGGTGAAATAATGATAGTACAAAAGTAGAAAAATCAAGGACATTGTTAACCTTAATACAACATTGTGATATTATGGTTGAAATAAAATTTAAGGTTTAATGGCTTGAGAAGTTAACTGATGCTTAGAAAGACTAAGAAAGACTATAGAAAATGCAAAATGGACATCAATGCTACAGAAGGTTTGTTTCAAAACAGTAAAAAAGATTGTAACTTGGAAGGAAACTGAAATAGAGATTATTTTCTACTTGATTAATCAATCATGAACTGACTTCATTTCATGGAGGGGATAGATTGCTAATAATAAAGGAATCTAGTTTTTCTACTGTTGGGTGGTCTATAAAAGATGGATTCTGGCCAGGTGCGATGTCTCATGCCTGTATTTCCAGCACTTTGGGAAGCTGAGACTAATGGATCACCTGAGGTCAGGAGTTCAAGACCAGCCTGGTCAACATGGTGAAACTCCATCTCTACTAAAAAATACAAAAGAATGAGCCAGTCATGGCAGTCTGTACCTGTAATTCCAGCTGCTCAGGAGGCTGAAGCAGGAGAATTGCTTGAATCCGGGAATGGGAGGTTGCAGTGAGCTGAGATTGTACCACTGCACTCCAGCCTGGGCAACAGGAACAAAACTCCATCTCAGAATAAATAAATAAATAAATAAATAAATAAATATGGATTTCAAATATGAGAAAGAAGGGACAGAAAAAGAAGATGAGAAAAAAAAGGAGGAGAATGAAAAGGAGGAGAATGCAAAGGAGGAGTAATGAAAAAGTAGAGAGTGAAAGATATTAAAAGGAAGAGGAGAAGAGGGTGAGAAAGAAGATAATGAGAAAAAAATAAGTGTGGGGGGAATGTTAGGGGTGTATAGAGAGCAACAAAGCTGCCACCACCACTACCCAAATACACAAATTTCATGAAAGAGCAAATTTTTAAATCCTGCATTCATAAGAAGATATCCTAACAGCATAGCCCAATTGGGTGTGCCAAAAGATACCAATTTATTCTTGCCTATACCAGAAATCCTCCTTCTTAGTGGTTGGGTAAGGGGTAGGAGAAATATAAAATAGCACGTTGAGAGTTATGTACCTATAACCAAAGGAGATGTTTGAACGATTTAAGCTGAAGGCAAAAGGCTACAAAACAAAGAAAGACTATGATAATAGGGAAAACGTTATACTGAGGAAATGAAATCTTAGCGAAAGAAGAAACTTATGTTTTAGCATGTGTGATGTGTGTTTATGAAAATACGTACATTGAAGGGATGGGAGTATGGACCTGATCTTCTCATAACTTCTGATTCTCTGAAGAGTGTAAGAATGTGTTATGTACTCAGAGTCAAGGGGCTTCAGGAGATCTAAAACTGTTTACAACAAATCATGGAGCATCCAAATATTAAGATTATATAAAGGGATTGCTCTCTAGCACTGTGAAGTGAGGAGAAATTATGAGACTCACAAAAACTAGTACATTTCTTTCACTGGATCTTGTTCTTCTCAAAGGCAGGAAATAGATCTTATCTGTGACCTCTATGCTTAACACAGGGCATAGCATATTGCAGTGATGAAACTAAAATGAATGTAAAATTGGATCATAAATCCTTATAACTTAAACAAATATCAATTCAGTTTCTGTATTTTAATTTTTATACTATACATGTATTAGGGTTCGCTAGAGGGACAGAACTAATAGGAGTAGATGTATATATGCAAGGGAGTTTATTAGGAGTGTTGACTCCCACAATCACAAGGTGAAGTCCCACAGTAGGCCTCTGTAAGCTGAGGAACCAGGAAACCAGTCCAAGTCCCAAAACCTCAAAATTAGGGAAGCTGATAGTGCAGCCTTCAGTCTGTGGCGGAAGGCCTGAGAGCCCCTGGCAAACCACTGATATAAGTCCTAGAGTCCAAAAGCTGAATAATGTGGAGTCTGATGTTTGAGGGCAGGAGGCATCCAGCACAGGGTAAAGATGGAAGCCGGAAGACTTAACCAGTCTAATCCTTCCATGTTTCTCTGCCTGCTTTTATCCTAGTCATGCTGGCAGTTGATTAGATGGTGTCCACCCAGATTGAGGGTGGGTTTGCCTCTCCTAGTCCACTGACTCAAATGTTAATCTCCTTTGGAAATATTCTCACAGACCCACCCAGGAAAAACACTTTGTATCTTTCAATCCAATCAAGTTGGCATTCAATAGTAACCATCACAGTATAGACATAAACTTTCTTCAGTTTTCAACACTGATAAAGGGGCAATGAGAAGGCTTAAAAAATTGTTAGAGGTAATACACTATTATCATTATTACAAGTAAAAGCTTTTATTATAAAGTCCCTTCATTAACTTAAAAGTATGAGATAATCTAAATAATTTCAGGCACTCATAAAATTATCCTTTGTTATACGTTAAATTTTGTATTATAATTTGTATTTTAATTAAAAAGTGATTTTTTAAAGTGATAGAACAACCACACACACACACAAAACCCTAATAGCATAGCGATACAATGAAAATTGATGTATTTTATCAATGAACTATTCCCCATAGTGGCAAGCAGCTATAAAGCCATTGACTTTTAGAAAATGGAACTCTAAATGAACTCAAGCTTAATACATCTTCAAGAAACTTTTCCTAATTAGTCATATTTGAATATACATATTTCATTTGACAGATTTTGCACACTGCCTTCTCCCACCCTCAGGATAACACAGAGAACATGCTAAGGTTAATTTCCTTATTTTTCTGAGCAATTGTTTAAGGCAAGTATGGGAAATGAGGAAAATGTACCAGTAACAAGGGACAGAAGTTGAAAAAAAGAGCAGAAAAAGAATAGCAGTTTCATTCTTTGGAGTCTCAATCCACTCTTGATTGTTTTTTTTTTTTTTTCGCCAGAAAGTAGTGAATTAATAAAAATTTAATTATTTCATTATTTGTCACATCACTTAAAATGTGCCAATGCTGCTAACATGATTTTCATAGTGGAAGTTCTGTTCAGTGATACCTCTTCCCATCCAATGAAAAGTTTGATTTTGACTTCTCTGAAGGTACTAAAGCTGAAAGGCTGTAAGGAGTCAAGTGGCAATTGCTTTCCAATTTAAAAATCTTAAAAAATCTACTGTATGTGCCTTCTTCTATTGCTTATGTTTTTATGTATTTTTTGCTTTGTTTTGAGAAGAAAAAGGGAAGCAAACACTGAATTCAAATCTTAATAGCATGAGTATGGGTGCTGATTGTAGCAGCCTATCTTCTTTACTTAAAAGGCATGATTAAAAGAAAAGAAACATATTGCTTTATTTTTATCTTAAAAGTCAGGAATATTTGAGACTATTATTATGAAAATGGTTGTAATACATTGTTTCTTAGGGAAGAATACTATTTTATTCTTCAAGATGAAGTGCAATTTATCCTCGAGTTACTATAGATGGTTTTATGTAAAATTCTAATCATGATAATGTTTTTAGATAAATGCTTTCTTTAGTAACAATTTTAATACTTTATCTTAAATATCTTATTTGTCTAATAATATAATCCTCACTCCTGTTCGTATTCTTTATGATGAACCAAAGAATGACTCTGGGTTACTCAGGCACAAAGGGAAGATTCATTGGAAGAACAGATGGTAGCTTGAGAAAATTTAATGGATGAGAAAATGAGTGTCATAAATAATATGAAACAGGACAGCTCTCAGGATCCAGGTGGCAGGAAATAAGGGAAAGTTTCCTAGAGCCACCCCTATTTGAGGAATCAGCTCTAATTCTTACTGTATTTGTTGCTCCACTTAGAAGAAAGTGTCTGATTGGCTTCCATTGAGTTGTAAGTCTACCCCTTGGTAAAGACAAAGCAGAGTACATGGTAGATCCAACCAGAAGGCAAAATATATAGGAAAGAGGCATTGCCCCATAGGAATTTTGAAAGCGATAGGAAAAGATATACATTGGCGGAAAGGAGATGGTTCTAGAAATACTATATTATTGGTTTTTGGAAACCAAAAGTTAGTCATATGTTCATAAATAGCAGCTTCCTAATTCCTGTTCATGTTTTGATTTTTTTAAAGTTCTTATTTCATTTTTAACAGGTCTTTTTGGAGAATATTTTCTTTAAAAATCATGTCAATCATAGAAAAGTTAATTTTGTCTTTTCAAATTATATCAAAAATGTAATCTTTTTCTAGTTTAAAATTGTTTCAGTTAAAATCTACACCTGGAAGGGAAAAACAAAAGGCACAATGGTGTTAGATTGTATTTAATCTAAGCAATGAATAGAAAACAATAAACTTTCCTAATTTAGTCTGAGAACAGAGAGCCATCAAACAAGATTCATCAGGCAAATCAAAAATGAATCAGAATAACCACCTGTGTACAGCCATTTTTTGACAGAAATGTTGTCTTGCAAAAGTATTCTTTTTTTTTTTTTTTTTTAGACTCTTACATATGATTTGCAAATATTTTCTCCCATTCTGTGGGTATTACTCTTTTTTTTTCTTTTCTGGTTTGGTATATAGGAGATAAATTAAATGCTTTCTCTGACACTTGTAACTAATATCTGTGCTAGTAATATAAACTAAATAAAAATAAAGATATACCATTTTGTTTTTCATAGTCATATAATACCACTTAAATGACTATAAACTAACTAAAGTCCATTATAAGGATAATTGGAAAGTTAGGTTGGTTTGCTTTCCTTGACAAAAAATCTCAACTGAAGAAATGGATATTTTCAAGTGAGATTACGTTAAATTAATTAAATTTGATTTAGTATGGAAGCAGATCAACCTTTCAGTGGGAAACATTTTTTTTTCTCTAAAAGGTACTAAGGAAAAGTATAAAGTACACACATTTTTGTGTGAAAATACGTGAGTTCCTGACTCAACTTTGCTCTGTGACCTTGAGTAATTTATTCATTTAATTTCCATCCTCCTTTCTGCCTCCCTAGGTGATACCTAAATGTTCCCTAAAGAGTTTAACATCTACCATAACTCTCTACAAAATACATTTTATGGTTGTGTCAAACATTCTGATGAGTACTGTGATGACTACAAAGTGAAAAAGTCCACTGTGATATTAAAGCAGAGGCAACAATTCTAAATGATATGAATTAATTTCATCTGTAAGCATCAGCTTTCAAGCCACTTTGTAAATCTTTTTGTGGCTAAACCCTCTATTATTCACATAGACAAGTGTGTAGTCAACTACACACTCATATACGATCTTAGCTACTCTCCTTGCTTAAAGCATTTCTACTCTGAGAAGCATTTTATTTTTTAGGAATGAATTTTTAGTGTCTTACAAAGTGTGGAACAATTCAAACTGGTGATATTACTAATAGTAATTTTCAAATTAATAGGTTTATTCAGCATGTCTTCATTAGGAGTGATTCACTCAAACTAAAATCAAGTTAGGCTTATGTCCACACATGCATCTCAGCACATGTGCATAGTAAAATGACTTGAAGTAAACCAAAATATTGGCAAGTAACAAATCTGTGGATTTTTACTTTTTTCTTTATGCCTTTCTTCATTTTCCAGATTTCCTACATTTATCATGTTTGTAAGTAGTGGAAACCTTTGTTAGACTGAATCTTGACATATCAGGAAAAGTTTTAATGTTTCTGATGGAAAGTTTTGGTAAGTTGGCAGGCCTAAAACAACTACCGAGTTTCTCTTTCTTCCTTATCACCAGTTTTGGAAACACAAATTTATCAAAGTTCAGGACTAATGGATTCGTCCATTCTCATACTACGATAAAGATACTTTCTGAGACTGGGTAATTTATAAAGAAAAGAGATTTAATTGACTCACAGTTCTGGATGGCTGGAAAGGCCTCAGGAAACTTACAATCATGATGGAAGGGGAAGAGGCACGTCTTACACAGCAGTAGCGGAGAGAAGTGAGTGTGTGATAGTATAGGAAAAACTATCATTAATAAAACCATCAGATCTTGTGAGCATTCCCTTACTATCGGGAGAACAGCATGGCAGAAACTGCCCTATAATCCAATCACTTCCCTCCATATCTTTCCCTAGACACATGGGGAGAATGGGGATTATAACTGAAGATGAGATTTGGGTGGGGACACAGCCAAACCATAAATACTAAAGGAATTCTCTCAATTCTAGAGCAGCAAAATTTCTGTACGAACAGAAATGAAAACTAAAAACTGACTAGGTAACAAGATTCTGCTTTTGTTACTGTGTTTAGAATATCCTTTGGACTATAGAGAATATAAAATTAGTTTATTTGGTAAAATTTATTAGGCTATTCAGTTTTATGATTTTCTACAATTTAGCTTTTTTCTGCGTAACTTCTTTAAAAACAAAAAATTACATTAGCATACTTGCAACAACATTAGTTAAAAAAACCACTAATGGACTTTCTCTCAAAAATATACTGTGGTTAAATCTTCCACCTACTAGGGTTTGACATAGTTCTTGGAATGAGGCAAAATGGTTTCATTTACCATCCAAGGGTTCATTGTAAATTGATTATCTAAAAATGATTTTCAGATGACATGATTTGGCTATTTTACAAGCAAAAAAATCAAAGATATACAAAGTAAGACAAACTAGATTTTAGAACTAAGAATGCTAACTAATTTAAACATCCAATAATATTAATGAACAATTTTTTAAAGTGTATTCTAGACAATTGGTTCATGCCATTGAGTCATTTTTTTTTAACTTCAAAGTCAAGGAAACAAATATTTGAAGCAGTTTAGTCCAATGTGCAAAAGAAGAAAGTGGAGTTAGTTGGGTTGAAAAGGAGCCTACTTACTTGTGTTTTAACTTTTACTCCTCCTTTCCAAGCTGGAACTAAAGGAAATTTAGGATTTCTCAAAGCCCACTTAGCAAATGTACCACTAAATTTAATATTGTTCTTCATTTTTATTTTTTTTATTTATTTATTTTTTTATTTTTTTATTTTTAGGTTTTTATTTATTTATTTATTTATTTTTTAAATTGTATTTTAGGTTTTGGGGTACATGTGAAGAACATGCAAGATTGTTGCATAGGTACACGGATAGCATGGGAAGAAAAGCTAGATATAGGTGTTCCTCATTTTTAAATTGTATCCAAATAGTTTTAGTTATATTTTGAAGATGGTTGGCAGGAAGCAAGTGAAAAGGAGAAACAACTAGTCAGAATGTAATGTCCACTTAGCCACAATTCTTTGCTAATCTGAGTATTCCATTTCAGTCTAATAGATCTCAAAAGTACTACTTTGTAAATTCTGCCTCTACTAGAATGAGTGCCATCAGCAAAATCATATCCTGTTACTCCTGAAGCAAAAAAACTTATCAACAAATTAGTTAACTTAATTGCAAGTTACCATTTCAGAAACAGGAATTTATGGGGAGCTTTCAGTTAATCTAGTGATTTACAATCTGTGAAGATTATGGCTTTTGGCTAAAATTCATTGGTCATTTAAGTATATTTTTTAAAATGCAAAAGGAATCAGGATAAGTATTTACCTTGTGGAAGAGACCTGAGGATAGCAGGAAGTTGCTCAAGTCTATAAAAAGCTGTGAAACTACCTCTACTGGCACTGCTGCCCTAAAATGTTTCAGGGAGACAGAAACCAGTGGATGTGAGATCTGTAGGAAATTAACCATAAAAAACATTCTGCTGAAAAGAAAGAGAAATGATATGCAAGTCTATAAACATAATCCACCACATAAACAGAACCAAAGACAAAAACCACATGATTATGTCAATAGATGCAGAAAAGCCTTTGACAAAATTCAACAGCCCTTTATGCTAAAAACTCTCAATAAACTACATATTGATGGAACATATCTCAAAATAATAAAAGCTATTTACAACAAACTCACAGCTAATATACTGAACGTGCAAAAACTGGAAGCATTCTCTTTGAAATCTGGCACTAGACAAGGATGCCCTCTCTCACAACTCCTTTTCAATATAGTATTGGAAGTTCTTAGCCAGAGCAATTGGGCAAAAAATGAAATAAAGGGTATTCAATTAGGAAAAGAGGAAGTCAAATTGTATCTATTTGCAGATGACATAATTGTATATTTAGAAGACTCTGTCATCTAAGCCCAAAATCGCCTTAAACTGATAAGCAACTTCAGCAAAGTCTCAGGATACAAAATCAATGTGCAGAAATCACAAGCATTCCTATAAACAAATAAAAGACTTAAAGAGAGCCAAATCAAGAACAAACTGCCATTCACAATTACTACAAAGAGAATAAAATACCTAGGAATACAACTAACAAAGGAGGTAAAGGACCTCTTGAAGAACTACAAGCCACTGCTCAAGGAAATAAGAGAAGATACAAACAGATGGAAAAACATTCCATGCTCATTGTTAGGAAGAATCAATATCATGAAAATGGCCATACTGCCCAAAGTAATTTATAGATTCAATGCTATCCCCATCAAGCTACCAATGACCCTCTTCACAGAACTGGAAAATCCACCTTAAAGTTCATATGGAACCAAAAGAGAGCCTGCATAGCCAATACAATCCTAAGCAAAAAGAACAAACCTGGAGGCATCATGCTACCTGACTTCAAACTATACTACAATGCCACAGTAATCAAAACAGCATGGTACTGGTACCAAAACAGACCTATAAACCAATGGAACAGAACAGAGGCCTCGGAGGCAAAACCACACATCTACAACCATCCGGTCTTTGACAAACCTGAGAAAAACAAGCAATGGAGAAAGGATTCCCTGTTTAATAAATGGTTTTGGGAAAAATGGCTAGCCATGTGCAGAAAGCAGAAACTGGACCCCTTCCTGACACCTTACACTAAAATTAACTCCACATGGATTAAAGACTTAAACATAAGACCTAATACCATAAAAACCCTAGAAGAAAATCTAGGCAAAACCATTCAGGACAAAGGTATAGGCAAGGACTTCATGACTAAAACACCAAAAGCATTGGCAACAAAAACCCAAATAGACAAATGGGATCTAATTAAACTCCAGTGCTTCTGCACAGGAAAAGAAACAATCATTAGAGTGAACTGGCAACCAACAGAATGGGAAAAAGTTTTTGCAATCTACCCATCTGACAAAGGGCTAATATCCAGAATCTACATAGAACTAAAACAGATTTAAAAGAGAAAAACAAACAAGCCCATTCAAAAGTAGGTGAAGGATATGAACAGACACTTTTCAAAAGAAGATATATATGAGGCCAACAAACATATGAAAAAATGCTCATCATCACTGGTCATTAGAGAAATGCAAATCAAAACTACGTCAAGATACCATCTCACACCAGTTCAAATGGCGATCATTAAAAAATCTGGAGACAATAGATACTGGAGAGGATGTGGAGAAATAGGAACACTTTTACACTTTTGGTGGGAGTGTAAATTAGTTCAACCATTGTGGAAGACAGTGTGGCGATTCCTCAAGGACCTAGAAATCGAAATTCCATTTGACCCATCAATCCCATTACTGGGTATATATCCAAAGGAGTATAAATCGTTCTACTATAAGGACACATGCACACGAATGTTCATTGCAGCACAGTTTACAATAGCAAAGACCTGGAACCAACCCAAATGCCCACTGATGATAAACTGGACAGGGAAAATATGGGACACAAACACCATGGAATACTATGCAGCCATAAAATACGATTTGTTTGTGTCCTTTGCAGGGTCATGGATGAACATGGAAACCATCATTCTCAGCAAACTGACACAAGAACAGAAAATCAAACACCTCATGTTTTCACTCATAGGTGGGTGTTGAACAATGAGAACACATGGACACAGAGAGGGAAGCATCACACACTGAGGTCTGTTGAGGGGAACTAGGGGAGGAACAGCAAGGGCTGGGGAGTTAGGGAGGGATAACATGGGGAGAAATGCCAGATATAGGTGATGGGGAGGAAGGCAGCAAACCACATTGCCATGTATGTACCTATGCAACAATCCTGCATGTTCTACACATGTATCCCAAAACATAAAATGCAATAAAACATATTTAAAAAAAAAGAAAAGCCAAAAAATAAGGGTAAAAAAGAAAATATGTAAGGCAAGAATATATTGATATGAATTTAAAATTGTATTATTGTTACAGATAAAATTTTCTTTTTAAAACAATAGTTATTAATATTCTCACAAATTTAGAATTAAAGAAGTAACACGTGTGCTGTTTGTTATTAACAGTTAATTTACTCTTTATTAGATCAGTTTCTATTTGTCCTTATGTGTAGATTTTATGAGTACTCCAAAATGGCTTCAATTATGTAACATTTGATACAGACTTAATTGGGTTATATTACAGAGTTCCTCCACCCCCAGGCCACAGACTGATTATCTTTATAGCAACTGTGAATGGGAGTTCACTCCTGATTTGGTCTCTGTCTATTATTGGTTTATAGGAATGCTTGTGATTTTTGCACATTTATATTGTATCCTGAGACTTTGCTGAAGTTACTTCTCGTCTTAAGGAGATTTTGGGCTGAGATGATTGGGTCTTCTAAATATACAAGGATACCCAGGACTTGAACTCACATCTGGACCAAGTGGACCTAATAGACATCTACAGAATTCTCTACCACAAATCTTCAGGATATACATTCTTCTCAGCACCACATCACACTTACTCTAAAATTGACCACATAATTGGAAGTAAATCACTTCTCAGCAAATGCAAAAGAATGGAAATGATAAGAAAGAGTCTCTCAGACCACAGTGCAACCAAATTAGAACTCAGGATTAAGAAATTCACTCAAATCTGCACAACTACAAGGAAACTGAACAACGTGCTCCTAAATGACTACTAGATAAATAATGAAATGAAGGCAGGAATAAAGATGTTCTTTGAAACCAGTGAAAACAAAGACACATACCAGAATCTCTGAGACACAGCTAAAGCAGTATGTAGAGGGAAATTTATATTACTAAATGCTCACAAAAGAAAGCAGGAAAGATCTAAAACCAAAACCCTAACATCACAATTAAAAGAACTAGAAAAGCAAGAACAAACAAACTCAAAAGCTAGCAGAAGACAATAAATAACTAAGATCAGAGCAGAACTGAAGGAGATGGAGATACAAAATCCCCTTTAAAAAATCAATGAATCTAGAAGCTGATTTTTTGAAATATCAAAAGAGACTGCTAGACAGACTAATAAAGAAAAAAAGAGAAAAGTATCAAATAGACACAATAAAAAATGATAAAGGAGATATCACCACCAAATCCACAGAAATACAAACCACCATCAGAGATTACTACAAACACCTCTAGGCATATAAACCAGTAAATCTACTATAAATGGATAAATTCCTGGACTCTCACACCCTCCCAAGACTAAACCAGGAAGAAGTTAAATCCCTGAATAGACCAAAAACAAGGGCTGATGTTGAGGCAGCAATTAATAGCCTACCAACAAAAAAAACATTTAGGACGAGATGGGTTCACAGTCAAATTCTACCAGAGGTACAAAGAGGAGCTGTTACCATTCCTTCTGAAACTATTACAAACAATACAAAAAGAGAGAATCCGCTCTAACTCATTTTATGAGACAACATCATCCTGATACCCAAACCTGGCAGAGACAAAACTGAAAAAGAAAATTTCAGGCCAATATCCATGATGAACATTGATGCAAAAATCTTCAATAAAATAATGACAAACAGAATCCAACAGCACATCAAAAAGCTTGTCCATCACAATCAAGTAGGCTTTATCCTGGAGATGAAAGGCTGGTTCAACATATGCAAATCTATAAATGTAATCATCACATAAAAAGAACCAAAGACAAAAACCACATAATTATCTCAATAGATGCAGAGACGGCCTTCAAAAAAATTCAACAGCCCTTTATGTTAAAAACCTTCAATAAACTAGGTATTGATGGAACGTAGCTCAAAATAATAAAAGCTATTAATGACAAACCCACAGCCAATATCATACTGAATGGGCAAAAACCGGAAGCATTCCCTTTGAAATCTGGCACTAGACAAGGATGCCCTCTCTCACCACTCCTATTCAATATAGTATTGGATGTTCTAGCCAGAGCAATCAGGCAAGAAAAAGAAATAAAGGGTATTCAATTAGGAAAGGAGGAAGTCAAATTGTCTCCATTTGCAGATGACATCTTTGTATATTTAGAAGACCTTATCAGCATTTTTAAATTCATTCATGTGGTTGCATATGGCTATATTTTAATTTCATTGTGATC
>CAUYLG010037346.1:0-33454 GCA_963573385.1 Cacajao melanocephalus
TCTTAACTTCTTCATAAAAGAATAGAAAATAATTTGAGTATAATGTGATACTGAGAAAAATGTATGTTTTGCGGATTTGGGGTGGAGAGTTCTGTAAATAATTGTTAAGTTTACTTGTTCCAGGTCTGAGTTCAAGTCCTGGATATCCTTGTTAATTTTCTATCTCACATTACACCTATTTTAAAAGTGACCACATAATTGGAAGTAAATCACTCCTCAGCAATTGCATAGCATTTCACAGCTTTAAATAAAATATTGGTTGGCTGCTTGTTTGTTATTTTCATCCCTTATTCCTTCCTGTCTCCACTGTTAAGCACAATTATTGGCATAAAAGAGGTTTTTAATACCCATTTGTAGACTGCATTCTAGCCTGGGCAATAGAACAAGAATCCTGTTCTCTCTCCCTCTTTCTCTTCCTTTCTCTCTTACATTCTTTTTTTCTTCTTTCTTTCACTCTTTCTTTCTTCTTTCCTCTCTTTTTCTTTCTTTCAAAAAAAAAAAAAGTGTAACATCACAGAGAAAAGCAAGGTGTAGTGTAAGACTGGACATGCGGTAATTAAAACTGGCTATTATGGTGGCCTGACTTGGCATCAGTGACTCTTCTTACAAAGTAAGTGACAGCAGGAGCAGACAACACAAGTTGAAAATTAAGAAATGCTGTTTTACCTAGGGTAAGGGGGATACGTTGATTTTCTTCTAGATACTTGCTCTAAGGGAGTTCCAAAGGTTGCCCCACCAAGGAAGACATTCTATACCTATGTACATGTAAGTGGTATTAAGGCTTTCTCGTTATCTCAGGTTTGCTAATGGATGGGGATGTTGTATTTAATGAAGATTCTTGGTGTACACAGTACTATAGACTAGAAAGGACACAATACATGGAATCATGAGTCTTGAGTTACATTTGATAGTTAACTCCTGGGCCCCATACAACCTCTCTGTGCCTTAGTTTCCTCATCTGTGAAATGAGCACTCTTCAGAATGACAAAAGCAATGTACAGAGGATTTCTGAGAAGCCAAGACTCCTAGAAGACTGAATTACTAACACTTTTAAAGTCCATAGTTATGTATTAATATATATAGTAAGGGTTGGTTTTGACAATTTAATTGCATAGAATATAAAAATTCAATTATAGCTAATTAGAGCTAATATAATAATGCTAACTTGGCTACCACCATGCTTAATTAATATCATATTTTATGTTACTGAAATGATTCTTATATTAACAAAAAGATCACAGCAGAAAAAAAAAATTACCTAATCAGCAAGGTGATGGTATTGGAATGTGGGGCCCTCGGGAGATGATTAGGTCAAAAAGGCTGCACCCTCATTAATGGGATCAGTGCCTTTGATCAGGCTCTTAGAAAAGAGCCCCAGAGAGCTGCCTTATCCCTTCTGCCATGTGAAGCCAGAGAAGGTACCATCTATGGGGAAGGAGCCCTGGCTGTACACCAACTCTGCTGGGGCTTTGATCTTAAGACTCCAAAACTGTTAGCAATCAATTTCTGTTGTTTATAAATTACTTAGCCTAAGGTATTTTGTTATAGCAATGTGAGCAAATTAAGACATTCTCTTTAAAGGAACATCTGCCTCCTTGTATTAGGATATTAATATAATTTCTTTGTTTTTCATAAGATAAAAACCCTCCTTGGTCCATGGTCCATACTGCAGTGGTTTTCACAGATGGCTGATGACCTTTGAATTTTAACCAATAGATGAAACTTTAACTGATACAATCAATTACCAAGCATGTCTATCAGATGAAACTTGGGTGGCTAACTGGCCTCAAGGTCACAATACACAATAAAAATAAGTACAATATAAAACAAGTCCAAGTCATTAAAATACATCACATATAGTAAAGCTGTTCACAGAAACAGACCTATGCCTCATGAGCACACAGAGTGTGCATGCAGTCAGATCAGAAAGTTCAATCCATTCATTTCGTGACCACTTACAAACACCCACTGGGTGCCAAGCCCTGGGGATAGAGCAGTCAAGAAACACACAAAACTTCCTGCCCTCAAGATGCTTAAATCCTCATCCTACTATTAATACTAAACTTCCTAACTGAAGAGAGACAACACAGTAGGAAGAGAGAGTGTGGTTATGTGTCGCTTTGCTGACACCCTGCTGCAGCCTTGATGACTGCTGATGCACAAAGCACTGCTGTGAGTGGTTAAGGGAATGGAATTCAAGTGTGCTCTGAACTCCACATCAGGCCCCATGCTACCCCTCCTCCCTCAATAAAGGTGGCAATAACCATCATAATTGCAGAGACCTATACCACACCAACTTAGACTATCAGATCACAATTAATTCCACTTCACTAATTTTTAAAATAATGCTTTTACAGACTATTAAGCATTGACTTTTACCTAATTAAAGCTGCTTAAAAAGAGAGCTTTTTATTCTAGCCAGTTAACTCATAATTTCCTAAAACTAAATCGTATAAATGCTATGTAACCTATGTAATGTTTAATTGATAAAACAGTTTGAGGGCACTGTTTCACTTCATCCATAAAGTATTCTGCTCTGTCTCATAAAAATTTCCAAGTGTTGCCTGATTTTTAACCACAACTGGTACTTCATTAAAAAGCATCCATGAATCCCTAAAGTCTGATGTGTGAGTGAGTTTTGCTATTTTCAAGCTGAATGACAGCTGAAATATTTCCATTTGGCTTTTATTTTCTGATTCCATTGTGTCAATGTCTAATTTGCAAAGTTACAAAGCTGATGATTTTGTTAAGTGTAGCATCCAGTCTGGCTACTAAGGTCCATCTAAATCAGAAATTAGTGCAGGTAACTTACTTTGATTGTTCAGCTGCCACCCTAACCGCGTCTTTATTTACCTGGTAGCTGCTGCTTTTATATGGATATTTTAATATACAGACATTTTCTACATAATATATTTTTATTTTTTCATTCATACATTTTTAATGGAAAGGTAGCTTTGAGGCACTGAGGTAAGCTTATAAAGCATGAACTATTATCAGAGGTATATTAGTTTTCTGCATGTTCCTAAATGTTATCTAAATAAAGCTGTCAGGCAGCTTTTGAAGGGGTGCACGTACAGTTGCATAGGCTGCACACTGCACAATCTCAGGGGCATCATGACTATGGCAGTCTATGTAAGTGGCACCCTTAGGATTGCACGTAATTCACTTGTATGAGTATATGCAGTGCCTCTGAGAACACATGTATCTAGGTATGAACTCATGCTGCTCTAGAAAGGAATTCACAAGTAGCACAGATGAGGTGCTGTCTTCAAGTCCTCCAAAACACATCTAAGCCTAGAAAAATGGTATTCATATTCACTGGTTCAAATATCTCCCATAACAGGGGAAATGTGTATTCACAGAGTCAAACCAAATGCAAATAAATAAGAGAGCTATTTATTACATTTTGCAAAGACAGTACAGTATAGCAGTCAGGAGAAGGGAATTCTAGAATCAGTCTGATTGGATGCAAATACCTGCTTCACCATCTATTAGCTTGCGTGACCCTGATCAAATAATTTCATCTCTTTAGGCCTCAGTCTCTTCATCTATAAAACGGTATAATAACAGAACCTATCTCAAAGGTGTTATGAGGATTAAATGAGGTAATACATGTAAAATAGCTAAAACAGTGCCTGGCAATAGCAAACTATGTAAGTGTTTGGATTTTGTATTGGTTACATTAGGTAAAAAAAAAAAAAAAAAAAAAAAATCAAAGCAGAAGGAAATCCAGTCAGGAGGTTAAGAATTAGTAGTGTATTCCAGATTAAAAATGAAAGCTCTTGACCGACAGGGAAGTTTTCAGGAGACCAGTCTGTTTTACAACTCAAGTTTCTGACAGTTAAAATCCCTGACTTGAAGTAATCGTTAGGTCTGAAAAGCAAACTCACATGCACTGAGTGTTTCCACTACTGACGCGGCCGTCCTCACGGGGCACCAGGCTGGTGCATCGTAGCCTTCAGTGCCTCAGCTGACATTTACTGGCCACCTCTCCTCACAGGTAGGGACATATCTAGGGGACAAACAACTCCAGCTTACCTAATGAGCTGCCAATAAAACTTCAAATCCTACAAGGGAGTAGCTGTCGGAAGGCTCACGTGGCTTGCCCTGGTGAGGTGTTTGCTGCTTTCATTCATGTTCTTTAAATATCAGCTAATCCCTGGTACGTTGCACTCCCACCTTGGAAAATCATCTCATTCACTGGAGTGCAAACAGGCCCTGTTCCTGGTGCTGTGAGAGAGAAGGAAGTGTTACAAAGATGAAAGCACCACGCTGTTTCCCAGGCTAGAAGGAGCCAGGCCTACTCCCACAGTGTGAAGTGAAACAGCTAGAAACCAGAATAATTCCTAGCATGTTAACTTGCAGATGCATTTTATCTATTTTAATTCTTATGCAAGCATCCCAGGAGAGCTGATAACCAGCTTCGATGTGGATTACAGTTTTAGATAGTAGAAAACTCAACATACACAAGAAACATATTTTTAAAGAGAATTAAATATATGCAACATTCAAGCTCCACTTACACCTACATCTAGCAATTCTAGAAAAGCACAGTCCTACTCATAAAATGCTGGCACACGATGGTGCACACATTATCTAACTGTACCAAAATGTCCCAGCGTACCTCTTGCAACCGATCACCTAACTAGTTCTCTTGGAAGAAATAAGATGGGGAGATCCCACTGGGAAAAACTGAAGTTTGTATCACAAAAAAACTCCAGGTAAATCAGAGGTCTGACTAACCTAGGAATAGATATGTTGTGTAAAAGAATCTCTGCAAAAGTACCCAAAAGACAAATGGGTCGCCTAATTTCATCTCTGCATGATGCTGACATTGCACTCACAATTCTCATTACCGCTGGGTTGCACCAGAAAGTCAGGAAGAGGCGCCCAAACCCTATAACTCAACAGCTTAATAAAAATGCATGTGTTCTATTTTTAAATTAATCAACATCTGTGATTTTAGAATTTCTTCATCTTAGAGGCAATTAGTAGCATACACTGGATCACATGTGTAGAATCTAAAAAGATGGAATAGGAGCCTTCAGTCCAATAACAGTACTTGTAATTTTCTGCCTGATTATGATAGTCAAATAAAAAATTCTATGTCTTATGAAAACAGAGAAATCAAAATCTATTTAATTCAGCCTTTTCATGGTAAACAGGAGGAAACTGAGGTTTGGAGAGTTTATACATTGTCCCCAAGGCTACATCCCACTAAGAACTAACTGAAGCTAGACCCCTGCTTATTTCACCTAAGAAAAATCGGAGTGCAAGGAAATAATTCCAATTCTTAGCACTGCTTCCTGACTGACAGCGGAAGTCAACTGTCTGTCAACCATCTGGAAGTTAAGTGATTCCTGAGTCCTACAGCTGAAATTCAGGGAATAGAAATACATGTACCAGTTTAGGGAAAGTCTTACTTAGCAGACCGTTAACACCAGTAAGTGTTGATGACCCCCATTTTTCCTCCACCAATCAGTGCAATGCAAGGCATCAATGTCACAAGTTGGTGACAGCTGATTACCACTGCAGTGAGTGAATTTTACCATGCAGGGCTGTGCCCTTATTCCCTCCCTGGCAACAAGACTCCTCCATGGGCTGTAGTTTCCATTGACTGTGGCTCACTCCACACAGGCAGTAGCTGCAGAACAACAACAAATCAAACTTTTGGGGGTCGGAGAGACAGAATCAGCAAAGAACATTTGCTGACACGTTGGCTAAAATATCACCAGCAATTCATTAATGAGGAGCACTAACGGTACATAGTCATGACGGGATGTTTCAGATGCAGATAGCAGGGTAACATAGAAGAAGAGTGGGAACTATCATCACATTTTACATTAAAAGAGTGGTCCTATTTCTTGCTGGATTGAACACTCCCATTTATGTTCACTCCCCTCACCTGGGTATGTTAGTGGAGTGTGCACAGGAGATTAAGATTTGCCCATTTCTAAACCTCTGCTTTTATAAAAGTGTGCATTTGTCACTACCATTTATTTTAGCTATAAACCATGATATGCTAACATAAGGATAGTAGAGAAAGAAGAGATATCGTAAGTGGACATTTTCAATCTCATTAAAAACTGATTAAAAAAAAAAGCCAATCCTGCTTTGCTATAATTCACTTTCCACTTACCTTAATGTAAGTCACTAGATTTTCAAATCAAAATACAATTTTAATGTTCATAATATAATCGTTAGCAAAAAAAAACAGTGGTGCTTTTAAAATTATACTGGGAACAGGCACCATTTCCTAAAATGTGAATGCATCTGTTCTGGGTGAAAGCATTCTGTTCTAGGTGGCGCTGCCTGGGTTAGGGTTTCTCTTCCTCCAGCTATAATCTAGGCGAAGAGGCCCTGGAGTGCCTGGTCTCTATGGGTGCCTGTGATGCTGACAAGATGACTGTGCAGGACCCACAAGCCAACGCCTGGGAGAGCAACCGCTGTGTGCACATGGCACATGCTCATTGGGCTACAGACACAGTTTCTCTTCATAAGCATATTTCAGGTATTGGTAAAATGAAACGCTTAGAGGAAAGCAAACTGCTTGTGTGTGCTATCTGTTCAGTAAATAAACTGTCACAGAATGCAGATGCATCCACTTTGGGGAGAGAATTATTTGTGCCCAAATATCAAGTAAGGAAAGGTAAATATTCTGCAGGGGAAAAAAAAACACAAAGGGTTCCCTCGAAAAGAGCTAAGGTGGGTACAGTATGTCGAAGAAGAGCTGACCAATTCCAGCGCTTTGGAAGGCAGGGATGGGAGGATCGCTCAAGGTCAGGTGTTTGAAATCAGCCTGGGCAACACAGTGAGAGGCTGTCTTTACAAACAAAAAATTTAATTTTTTTGTTTTTTATTTAAATTTAAATTTTTTTTAAATTTTAAAGATTTAAAAATTTATTTTTAAAAAAAAATTTAAATATTTAAAAATTAGAGACCACATCATCTCTACAGGCGTGGTGACACATGCCTTTAGTCCCAGGTACTTGGAAAGCTGAGGTGGGTCTGCTCACACCCAGGAGTTCAAGGTTACTAACTTGAGCTATGATCACATCACTGCACTCCAGTCTGAGCAAGAGAGTGAGGCCCTGTCTCTAATATGTGTGTGTGTGTGCACACGTTTGCATGTATTAACATACATAAGAGCTGACCTTCAGAGGGGGAGGCTAACCTCACTGTGTGTGACTCAAACCACCACTATCAGGGGGCAGATCTGAAAATCGGCTCTGAAATTTCTGCTGTACTTCCCAATGTCCCATAGATAGGAGTGGCTCCTAACACAGCCTACTCAACAGACATAACTTCTTAAAGGACTATTTTTAAAATTGTGAGAAGAGTACTAGTGAGTGAAATTTCAAAACCATATAAACTCAATGGTATCCCACAATTATGAGACTGTTTCTACACGGATGGTGAGAAGTTCAAAAGCAAAGAGTAAAAAAATGGAGCTGCAGACAAAGGCCTTCTAGGCCCCTGAAACTGGCCTGTGGTGCTTCAGAGTGGACTCGCCTGCCTCAGCCAACCAGCAAGGAGCCAAACAGGGACCGGACACATTGCAGGCACTCTGCAGGAAATGAGCTTCCTCTTCCAGTCAAATTAAGGCTGATCTAAGAGTGCTCCCTGCATTTTTAGCATAACCCAAACATAGGAGGTTCTGAGAATGATGACGACTCCGGGCTTAGCAGGGCCAGCAAGGAGGGGCCCTGCGAGTGCCAGCCGGGCTGGGCCCTGGCAACCTGACCCCAGGGAAAAGCCCTCATAGCCTCTATCTCAGGCTGATATGCTTTCCTCAGCTCCTTCAGGGAATTCTGTCAAAAACACAAATCTTGTTGGTTCAGCCAAATGCTAAATTTAAAGAAATACGGGATCAGCTAACAACTCCAGTGGGTTAACTATGTGCTTCTCAATCAAGAGCCATGTCTTTCCGGCACCGCACAGCAGATGCCCTGAATACATTTGTTAAGTGAACCAATGAATGAGCAAACACAAACACACAGCTGTTTAGGAAATTCCTGAACACCAAGCTCTTCTCTGGGTCTGGGATGAATTGGATCTAAAGGGTGGGTATAGAAAGCTGATCACTTTTAATATAATTGGATGCAATTGTTACTTTTCAGAGATTTTTTTTTCTTTTTTTGAGACAGACTTTCACTCACTCTGTCACCCAGGGTGGAGTGCAGCGGCGTGATCTCAGCTCTCTGTAATCTTTGACTCCCAGGTTCAAGCTATTCTCCTGCCTCAGCCTCCAAAGTAGCTGGGATTACAGGCCTGTGCCCCTACACCCAGGTAACTTTTGTAATTTTAGTAGAGGGGTTTCACCATGTTGGCCAAGCTGGTCTTGAACTCCTGACTTCAAGTGATCTGCTCACCTTGGCCTCTCAAACTGCTGGGATTACAGGTACTTTTCATGGATATTATAATTACATGAAGAATAACTATACTAAGAATATCTTTGCCGGATTCTTACAACTATTTACATGAAGGCAACTGTGAAATGATCTCCATTTTTCTCCTCTGTAAAATCAAGGAGTTAAAATTAAATATGCAACATCTCTTGTCTTCAATACTCCAGGATTTCATATGAAAAATATAACACAGCTCTGAGCAAAGAGAACAGTCATTAATGGTCCCAGAGCTGATGGTGAGGAGTGAATGGCAGCTCTGTAACCTAATCTAGAGTAAGCAGTACCAGATACTTAATTTTTAAGTAAAAAATGGCTACCATGCATTTCTATGTCATCAGCAATCAGTCAGGGAGAGGACTGCATGCTTTTTCAATAGGTGCAATTGTCCTCCTAGTAGTACCTTTTGAAGATTAAAGAAGCAAAAATTGGGTGAGCTACTAAGCAGAACAATCTAGAATTCATTTGGTTCAATACATCTTGCATTTCAAACCCAGACAGTCCCTGCTTGTGTCACACTTTGGTGATGCCTATCTGTTCAGCTGACAGACTCCAAACAAAGAAAATAGCCTCAGAGATGGAAGGCTAACTGCAGTGGGGGAAGGAAAAAGCGAAAATCAAGATAGCCAGGTATGATGGCCCCAGGCAACCAGAGAAAGAGAGAAAGTAACCAATTCTGTTTTACAATTCTAATCAAGTTAGGAAACAAGTCAGGAAACATTGCCAAGACAGTACTCACTGAAAGGAGATGCCACTAAAAAAATTAAACAGATTGTGAACAGTGCTCTTCTTGAAAAAAGGATTTCATCATCATGACTGATGTATGCAACCTAAACTGGAAAACTTTTTTTTTAAAGACACAGCGTCTCACACTCTGTCACTCAGGCTGGAGTGCAGTGGCGCTATCAGCTCACTAACTCCTGGGCAGCCTCTAACTCCTAGGCTTAAGCAATCCTCCCACCTCAGCTTACTGAGTAGCTAAGGCTATAGGCATGCACCCCACACCATGATAATTTTTAACTTTTTTTTTTTTTTTGTGGAAAGTGAGTCTCACTATGTTGCCAGGCTGGACTCAAACTCCTGGTCTCAAGCAATCCTCCAAGGTTGGCCTCCCAAAGTATTGAGAGTACAGGCTTGAGCCACCATTCTAAGCCCCAAATTGGAGAACATTTTAACAAAAAACAAAACAAAACAAAAAAACTTCCTTTTAGAAAGAAGGCAAGTAAAAATTATATATTAATATACAAAACCTCAAATCACTAAAAGTACTGTTTCTTAGAAGATAATCCTATGTAACAATAAGAATTCATTTACCATAGACAGTAGGTTTGTAGAAGATTGATCAGCTTAGATTATAGACTATGTTAAAAAAAATTTAACATATTTGTACCATAATGGCATTAATACATGAAAGGTCTATCCATAGTACTTTGATGTTTTCAAAACATCTGAAAAATCAAAACATGCCATCAGATGTTTTTCCCCTTTACTCAAACAGTGAAACAAGGTAAACAATAATAATAATAAGAGTATGATTGGGTATCAATCAGGGAAACTCATTCCAGGAAAATCTAAGTTTATATTACCAAAGTTCACAAAACCATTATACTCTCGTACTTGGAGAAGAAAAATTCAAATTCTTAGCATCTGAAGAGGTTGAATAACTGTATACTGCTACACATTAAAATACACTCATGCTTAAGGGGTTTGCTCTTTGATGGTACTGAGGACAGATCAATACCAAAAGCAAATAAGGAAGCAAACTCAATTAGAGTTGCAATAAAAAAATCAAATCACACCTCTGGGAGGTGTGTGTGTGCGTGCACGTGTGTTTGCATGTGCATACATGTGTAAGAAGAGTGGGAGTTCTCACTAATCTATCCCATTCAGAGCAGTATCTTCACTATTTTTTGGTTTTTGGAAACTTTCACTTGGCATGACTACAAATTACCAGCTTAATCTCATGACAAATCCTAACCTGTGGGCTACCATGAAAGAAGGCAAATTTACTTTAAAAAGACAGTGTTTTTTAAGACTGCTGATGTCTACTGTTGGAAAGAACACTTAGCAAGTTCAGTTTTAGATTTCTACCATGAGGAATGAGTTATTATCAAGTAAGATAATAAGTCTTGATTTCATACAGAATATAAAACTTCCGGCTGAGCCTGGCAATCTCCTGTGAAATGCAAACAGACTCGTTGAAATTCAGGCGTAATACTGTTCTCTGCCAGAATATAGTGATGTTAATAGAGACAGAATGTCTTCATCTCAAATTAGCTGAGATGTAGCAAAGGACACTGATAAAACCACTCTAAGAGGTGGACGCGTGCCACCACAAATTCTCAAAGAGGCTGCCTATTCCTTCCCTCGGTGTGTAACCGATGTGAGGTCTACAGGAATACAAGTCACAAATGCAGAAACAGGAAGCGTAGTGGCATTATTGCTTCTTATCAGGACCTCCTCCATAGAGGCCTGGGCTACTCCATAAGGAATGCTAGGAGAAGGACACATGGCCCTTGTACAAGGTCAAGCTCATAAGGAGGAGAGGTGGGGAGCGGTAAGAGAAGGAGTGGGAAGGGGCAAGTAGGGAAGGAGGGCAGAAGGAAAGAAGAGAGAGGTGACTCCAGCCCATGTCCTAAACTTAGCATAGAACAAAGAACTAGTATCACTATCACAGCATTCAAATGCACATGTTACTCCCACTACAATGCTTTTCTTTATAGTTTAAACTGTACTGCTAAAGGCAATTTGAAAAGTCATCATATTCTCACTGTTCTAACAAATGGGTTTTCACATCTTCCTTTGCTGCATTTTTAATTCAGTTCCCATCTGTACTGAGCATGTTCAATGCCAGGCCTGGGTGCTAAGATAACAGAAGAGGTCTCTATGGCCGGAAGAGCTCAGATACATTCACTTTTTTTTTCTTTTATTTTTTTATTTGTATTTTTTTATTTTTGGAGAAAGAGTTTCACTTTTGTTGCCCAGGCTGGAGTGCGGTTCAAGCGATTCTCCTGCTGCAGCCTCAGCCTCCCGAGTAGCTGGGATTATAGGCATGCACCACCACGCCCGGCTAATTTTGTATTTTTAGTAGAGACGGGGTTTCTCCATGTTGGTCAGGCTGGTCTCGAACTCACGACATCAGGTGATCCACCCGCCTTGGCCTCCCATAGTGCTGGGATTACAGGAGTGAGCCACCACACCTGGCCCCAGATACATTCGCTTTCTAAGGTGACTTACAGTAAATTATATAATCATGTACTCTTTTCTTTAAAATACATTTTTAAGCCAAGTAATATCATTAGTTTCAAGTGTACAAAAAGCAAACACGTGAAACAAATGGTAAGAAAATTCTCTAATACACCAAGGATTCAAATGTGTCTTTGGTTCAAAGTAGAGGAAAACGAATGCCAACATTTATTAAATACTTCTCATTTAATTTAGGTATGATATAAGAGGGTCAAACTTTATTAGATTTCAATTTGCTTCCTTTAATAGTTTCATAACAACCATATAATCTAGGTGAGCATTCTCCAATATACTTCGCATTTAAGGATGATGGAAAAAAAATGGTCTAATGAGAGAACAAAATAATTACTACTATCTTTATTCTTAAGTTGACTTATAAATTTCATAAAAATCCAAGAACATACTGCCTTTTATATTAAAAAAAAGTAGCCCCTAATAAGAATAAAAGGATTTTTGGACACATAACTCTTGACTATTCACTCTAGTAGTCAATCACAACCAAAGCCTTTATGAATGAACCTTTGTGACCAAAGTTTAGGCAGTGCCTTAAACTAATGATGAGATTACTGAACTTGCAGCCATTCTTCTCTACTACTGTTAGATATTCCCACACACTCCGGTCACAATGTTGGTCCCATTCTGAACACATTTGCTGACAGTGCTATTTTCACTTTACCATTATCACAGAGGGCTCTCAGTTACAGAGTATGCGCTGTGTGCCCAGCACAATGTATTTACATACACCACCTCATTTAATGCCTACGGCAACCCTCATAAGTAGATATTGGCTCCATTCTGCAGAAGATCACAGTACATAAGCTAGTAACATACTTTAAACATTTCTCATGTGCCACCCCATACAGCAACTCACATTCCTCACAACAATCCTATGATCTGGCCACTACTGTGATTCTGCTTTAATGGATGAAGAGCTGGCACATCGAGTAAACAGCGTTCCCAGGGCTGTACATATTGTACATGGCAGAGTCCAGGTCCTGACCCAGGTCCTTCTAACATTAAAGCCCATGCTCTTATCCTCAGCACTGAGGAACATGGCTCTCCAGGACTGCTTTCTGTCACCAGACATGAGAAGAATTGAAACAATGGACAGGAAGGGAGTCAGGGCTGGTTTGGGCAGAGCCAGACCCTCCAACCCATAAGTCAGCTGATAAATCTAGCTGAAACGCTCCCACGCCCAAGTTTTCCTGAAGGAACTCGCTGTAAGAAAACAGAAGCCTTGCTTTGAAGCTGGCAACTCAATGATACCTGGAGCACAAGACCCAAATGACAGGGTTTCTGAGTGCCCAGGGCACTAGGCATTCCAGGATAACAAGCCTTGGTCCAGACAGATGCTCCATGTCTATTCAGTGGTCATCTGTCCCTTAGTTACTGCAGCCCACTGTGTCTCTCAGCCATAGTAGGCTCTGGACTACTAATGTTGATACTCAGACCTCTTGATTACTCAGGCCTGTCTCAGGAGGGACTGCTGGAATTTATGGCAAAATTGTTTTTGGACATAGTGGTGAGTATCCAGTGATGGGGGTGTTCAATTCCAAGGGCATGTGGGGAGGTTGACAAAGGCTCCCAGGGGAATAGCAGGAGGGCCGAGTCTGGGACCTGGGGCAATGCTCTGGCATCCCAGGAGGGAGGCAGGAAGCCAGGGTAAGAGGCAGTCAGCAGGAGAAAGACATCTGGCAATCAACCGACTTGCAGCTGTCAGCTGAAGGATGAATGGAGACACTGTGAAACATAAAATTAATTGTTTTACTTTTTAATAATAGCCATTCTGATTATTGTGAGATGGTACCTTGCTGTGGTTTTAATTTGTATTTCTCTGATAATTAGTGACCTTGAGTATTTTTTCGTGTTTGTTGACTGCTTGTATGTCTCCCTTTTGAGAAGTGTCTGTCCATGTCATTTGTCCACTTTTTAATGGGGTTATCTGGTTTTTTGCTTGTTGAATCATTTAAGTTCCTTCTGCAGAGGAAAGGGAAGGCTTATACACTGTGGGTGGGAATGTAAATCAGACACTGTGGAAAGTAGTCGGAGGCTTCTCAAAGAACTTAGAACTACCATTTGACCCAGCAATCCCATTATTGGGTGTATAACTGAAGGAAAATAAACTGTCCTACCAAAAAGACATATGCATTCATATATTCATTGTAGCATATTCACAATAGTAAAATCACAGAATTAACCTAGGCGTCCATCAGTGGTGGACTGGATTTAAAAAATGTGGTACATACACACCATGGAACACTACACAGCCATTAAAAAATGAAATCACATCCTCTGCAGCAGCATGGACACAGCTGGAGGCCATTAACCTAAGTGAATTGATGCAAGAACAGAAAACCAAATACAGCATGTTCTCATGTGTAAGTAGGACCTAAACACTGAGTACACATGGACATAAAAATGGGAGGAAAAGGCACTGGAGATTACTGGGGTGATAACAGGAAAAAAGGCTGAAAACCTATTGATAGGGTACTTTGCTCGCTACCTGGCTGATGGGATCATTTATATCCCAAACCTCAGTATCACACAATATACTCATGTAACAAACCTGTACATGCACCTCCTGAATTTAAAACAACAGTATAAGTTATTTTTTTTCTTTTTTGTTTGAGATGGAGTCTTGCTCTGTCACCCAGGCTGGAGTGCAGTGGTGTGATCTTGGCTCACTGCAACCTCTGTCTCCTGGATTCAAGTGATTCTCCTGCCTCAGCCTCCTGAGTAGCTGGGGCTACAGCTGTGTGCCACCATGCCTGGATATTTGTGGTTTTTTTGTATTTTTAGTACAGATGGGGTTTCACCATGTTAGCCAGGATGGTCTCTATCTCCTAACCTCATGATCCACCCTCCTCGGCCTCCCAAAGTGCTGGGATTACCGGCATGAGCCACCACACCTTGCCACAGTAGAAATTATTTTTAAAAATGAAATCAATGATGCAAGAGCCACATTGGATTTACACAGAAGTTCTCAGCTTAGGGAGAAGTTCATCACTCCTGCCTGCCACCCAAGATAAGGGTGTTCACCTTGCCACACGAGTCCAGGTTCTCTATGGAACACTGGAACAACTAACGCATTCTTAATGCAATGAATGGGAGGTAAGCGCTCTGGGCTACAAACTGACTACAAAATACCATCAAATAAACCAAGGTGCGCCAGCGGCCCCCAACTCACAGATATCATTATTTATATTAGTAAAGGCCAAGAACAAGAATAAGGCACAATCTTTGCCAGAAATTATGAAGTCATCTTTACCCCAATATTTCCACTCATAGGGTTAAGGCATTTAATACAGACTGAACACCTGAACATTAGTATGCGCATGGAGAGGAAAATAATTAAAGAACATGCACCTAAATCTAACCAGTATTTTCTCTGGAGAGTGGCTTTCGAGTAGAAAGTCGCATTCTATGCTATCTATCTGTAACATTTATTTGTTTAAATATTTACATTACATTAATAGTTGAAAAAATATATACCAGGTCCCATGTCCAGTGAGAATATTCAGTAGTTGGGGAACAGTACACTGTTTCTGTTTTACTTATTCCCATGAGTGATTATAATTCTAACATCCCAATCGAGGAAATTAAATATCCTCTGAGTGTTCAGAATTCTCAGGGAAAAAAGTCACTGCAAGTAAACATCCAAGCGTTTCAGGGCCAGTGGTGACAGTGAAGGTGGGGCAGGTGCTGGGAGCAGCCTCTCAGCCAAACCAATGGCAGGACATCTGCCCCCCACCAACCAACACAGAAGCTGGGGACCCAGTTCCACAAGGATGGATTTTGCCAATTTCCCCATTCCTGCCAGGGCATGGAAGGTTGGAATAAAGTGTGTGTGCTTAGAACAGTGACCAGCACAGGGTAAAGTCCATACAAGTTTGCTAAATGAATATATGTAAAGGAAGTGGGGAGGAAGGGAGGGAACAAAAAAAGAAGGAGGGAAGGGAAAGTATTTAAGAATGAAAAAGGTGGGAAAAATTGAGGAATACCTAAATTCTGCTCAACATATAAAGGATCATACTTACTTTGTAACCAGATTTATACATGATTTTAATAAGAGATTTTTAATGTAATTACCTTTTATTTCCTTATCAGGACTTACAGAGCCTTGGTAGTTTCTAATTCAAGATGTAGAAAGAACAAGAATGCTGCTCTGAATGTCCAATTTGCAGATTTCTAAAAGGAAAAAGATAAAGATTAAAAATTATGCTGGAGAATAAAAGTGATTAAAAGGTATCATTCAAAAGAAACTGATTTTCCTTGAATCACAGACATTATATTTATCTAAGGATAAATTGGATTCAAAGCTCATTTCTAATTCAGCTGCTCCAAGAAACTTTAAGACTGATTCCAAAAGGAAACAAAAATCCCACTATGGGGCCAACTTCATGTATTCAATGGAAAATAAACTAAACGAAAGCTTGTGTGTTGCCATCAGCCTAGGAACCCTGGCTTTGCACGGCTTCAGACTCAACATCCCAGAAAGGACGTGTCAATCCTTCTAGCTCACAGAATCATGTAAGAAATGATGGAGCTTCCTCAAAAACAACTGCAAAACTGGGTAGGAAAACAGGTACACATTGTCCCCCAGAAACATTGTTCATGTTTGCAAAGGGAGAAGGTATCACAGGACGGGTCCCGTAGCTCGTTGTGTCCTCCAAATGCAGTTCAGACCCAAGGTCACAAAGAAGCACACATTTCCGCTGGTCTTAGGCTTCTTTTTCCTGGATTGAGGACAGATCGTCACGACCTCAGAGTCCCAAATTTCAAGTACAAACTGTTTCATTATCAGGGAAAATTAACATTGACTGGTCTCAGAAACAACATGACTCCTTTTTACAAAAGGGGAAACAAACAGAGGCGCCTGGGGGAAAGCTGCTTCTGCTGGACACGTTCTGCTTTCGCCACCCTTGGAGATACTGGGATGAGTGATGAACGTGATAGGTATCGGTACAGCTGGCAATGCTAAAGAAACTCCTGTGTTGAAAATCTTAACTGTCTTCTCCTCCAGCATCTGCTTTTGTCAGATACCATCAGTCCAAAGGACTGCGTCTTTGTTTATTCGAAAGCAGGAGTCAAGACACTGGTAAGGAAGTGTCCTGACTGCAGTAGATATCTTCTTTATTGAGATTTACCGTATATTTTGCAGGTTTATGGGAGTAACCAACAGAAAAATAGTTTAAGGAGGCACTTGGGACTCCAACAGATAATGGCTAAAAACTACTTCATTAAGATCTATGCCAGCGTCCTCAGCACTATCATCTCCTTTCTGGAGTGATGTGTAATGAATGATACTCTAAACATTTGTTAGGAAGGCTGCAAATCCTGACCTAGATTTTGTATAGCTTCAAAAAAAATACAAAGAAAGCCTGAAAATGTCTATTTAAATAACAACTAAGATCGATACTTTCCAGTCACTTTAAACCTTTCAAAAAGCCAACTTTCTCCTGTCTCATTACCTAACAAGGTTCAACAAGAACATAAAGTAAATTAGCATTCAATTAAAACAGAAATATAAACGCCATCTTCCCTGGTTCTTTTTTATTGCTTTAATACCTGAAGTGTAAGGTAGCATTGTATTTGCCTGCTAAAGTATATGGGATTTCCATAAACTCAAATTAATAAAATCATGTGCTGTTATGATATTAGAGAAATACTGATTTAAAATATGTTTAGGCCAATATTGATTGTGACACACAATAACAAAGCAAAAGGTTCTGTATTTTAATATTTTACAAGCAATATTTTTTGTCTTAGCCAAAAATTATATCTAAAATCCCTGTTCATTTTTCTCATGATTTTTGCCTTATCCTTCTCACACTTTTGAAAGGGAGAAAGTAGCAAAGAACTGAACACTGACTAGAATGAATTCACAGATAGAAAAGTCACTCAGTTGGGATTGAGACAGGGAGTAAGACCACATATGGAGAAATTCAAGACTGAATTTATCTTCCAAGTTGCCACGTGAAATCCAAACGATCCTAATACAAATAACTCATAGCACAGATGCTTGAAACTTAGGGATGGTACAGTCATCTGCTCCAGCTGACTCATTTCACAGACGAGAAAAAGAAAGCCCAGAGTGGTTAAGTGACCATTTCAGTGTCACAGAGCTAAGCCAACTCCAGATTCGAAGATTTTCTAAGTGTAAATCTAGTGCCCTGTTAGATCATAATGGATCTTTAATTTCTTAAATAACCTCTTAAGAGTTTACAACTTCATCTATTTTAGTGTAAATAAATTAAAAAAAAATTTCTACACAGCATGATCACATTACGAGTCAACTTTCAAAGTTATCAAGAGCATACTCTGCCTTTTGCCTCACTGATAAAGGTAGATTAAAATATGAATGCCCATGAGAAATCTGAAATGAAATTTGGGATATTCTTAGGTTGTCTAACCTAGATAAATCTAATACAAAAATATTATACAGTTTCCCTGTCTTATTCATAGTCATACCATAATCATAGGTTTGCTGCAACACATTTTCAAGTAGATTTATAGAATCAAGCAAGATGTACGTATTCTATACTCAAAGCTTACATAAGCAGCTTTGAAAGTAGAATTTCAAAATGATTTAGTATTAGATCTATCAGTTCAGACTGAATTTGTATTCACTGAAACGCTAGAATCACTACAGAGCACTTGGGTCACCCGGGTCAGCAGCTTGGTAACAACCGTCATGTGTTGACTCCCCCATTATGTACTGCTGCATCGTGCTAGGTGCATGAGAACTGAAAAGCACCAGATGGTGTCCTGCTCACTGTGGGCTGATGACGGAGGTCACCAAGGAAGGCCTTCAGATCAGCACTGGAGTTAAGGTTTGCATGGGATGACAGTGTAACTGTGAGTGTGTCTTTAGAGTAGTTAGTAAATCCACAAGTGGTTTTCCCGAGGAATGTGAACTGACAGATTCCTCGGAGATAAAGAGTATATACAAGGAAGCAAGGTAAGATAAACGAAATCCGTCCATCAGATGACAGAAGAACTCCTCCATGCATGCCCCAAAAAAGCACGCATGCATGTGCATGCACACACAGTCAGGAAACAAAATATCCATTAAGAACGCCCTTCTAGAAACTGCAAAAGCAACACTATTTTTTCCTTATGTTTCTTTTTGTAAACTCACCAGTGATATTAAAACTAAGTGCCAAACAACCATATTAAGAAGGAAAAAAGGACAAGATGTTCTTTTCCAACACATTTCAACAAAGAAAATAAAGAAATGCCAAGTAAACACAGGAAGAGATCTTCAACATAATTAATCTGGGAAATGCAAAATAAAACCTTAATGAGATACCACTATATACCAAATAAGATGGCTAAATTTTAAAAGGCTTGAAAATATCAAGTATTTATAAGGATATGAAACAACTTAGATTTTCATACAATGATTGTTGGAAATTCAAAATGTTACAAGTACTTTGAAAAACAATTTGGCAGTTGCTTATAAAGTTAAGCACGTACCATTATGACCCAGCAATTCTACTACTAGGTATATGCCCAAGAGAAATTTAAACACACAGATTCTACACAAAGATTTGCACAAGAATGTTCACAGCAGCCTTATTCATAATAACCCTAAACTTGAAAGAATCCAAACGTCCGTCAACTAGTAAATGGATAAACACTTTGTGGTGTATCACAGGAGGGAATACTACTTAGTAATAAAAAGGAAACAATTACTGATGTGTACAATGTAAATGAATTTCAAAAGCATTATACTATGGAAAAGAAGCCAAACACAAAAGACTACATGTACAATCCCCAAAATATGAAAATTTCAGAGGAAGGCAAACTAGAGCAATAGAAAGCAGATCAGTGATCAGCAAGGTCAGAGTGTGGGGGAAGCGACTGACTGCAAAGACTCCAGAAAGAACATGCTGGGTGATAGAGATGTTCTATTCAGGACTGCGGTCATGGGTGTGTAACTGACATATTTGTGAAAATACATTAAACCATATGCTTAAAATCAGTAAATTTAGTTACATATACATTGTAACTCACAGAAGTGCTTTAAAAAACAAAACTCAGCGTCGCCATCTTTTTTCTTTTTTTCTTAGATAGAGTTTTGTTCTGTCGTCAGGCTGGAGTGCAGTGGTGTGATCTCGGCTCACTGCAACCTCTACCTCCCGGGTTCGTAGGATTCTCCTGCCTCAGCCTCCAGAGAAGATGGGCCTACAGACGCGTGCCACCACTACCAGCTAATTTTTGTATTTTCAGTAGAGACAGAGTTTCACCATATTGCCCACGATGGTCTCAATTTCTTGACCTCGTGATCCGCCTGCCTTGGCCTCCCAAAGTGCTGAGATTACAGGCTGAGCCACTGTGCCTGGCCATCTCCATCTTTTAATATTCACAAACTTCCTCAATCAGCCCTGGGGCTCCTTCAGTGGATGGTACTCAACATCTTCAAATACTTAATAAGGATTATAGCAATCGATCATGGCTAAGTAGCTGGAGACCACTAAAAAAGAAGAACCAATAGTCAATAATACTGCTTACAAGGAAACTAAATTATTCCATTTTTCTACAACTTCTAATAAGCTGTGACCTTACAATAGAGTTCCGAAATGTGTTCTAATCCTATTTATTCTACAATAAATTTCTTCGATGTAAAAGGATAAACTTTCTAAACCTCTTGATAATCCATGGAGAGTGACATACAGGAGAAAGATGTAGCCCAGGGTCTCTGGGTTTTCGGGTAAACACTGTGAAAGATTACCCACTTGTCCCTGTTGCACCTTGAGTTCGTGTTGGTTTTTGTTTGTTTTGTTTTGTTTTTGGGACAGAGTTTCACTCTTGTCACCCAGGCTGGAGTGCAGTGCTGTGATCTCGGCTTACTGCAACCTCCGCCTCCCCAGTTCAAGCGATTCTCCTGTTGGACCCAGAGATGCTTGAGTTGAAGATGAACTCTGACAAACTCTCCTCATCACCCTACTAAAAACCCTGCCTGGGGAGGAGTTTATGTGCAATTTTCATTACATGTAACGTATGTAGAAGCATGACCATACATAGGAGCTTGATCTTATGTAGAAGCTGAATACGTAGAAACATGACCAGCAACTGTGCCTGCACTGCCTTTACTCTACCTCTTCATACAATGACAGCTGCATAATGAAAGCCCTGTTTTCACCATAGTTAGGGAAGGCACTATTCTGGGAACTATCCTGGTGTCCTTACTTCTTGCAAGTAATAAAATCCCCTTGTTAAATCCAGTTGTGGTCACTGGACTGTCACCCACCAAGAAATTGAACCTACCCATTGCGTGGGTAACAAAGACTTACCAAAAATGTGTAGAAAAAAACAGTAAGTGTGGAAATTTGAAGAATTATAGACCAGATTATAAATCAACTCCAAAACTATTCTTAAAAACACTTTGATATACTAAGTGGGAAACACCTCTTAAGTATCCACAAGGCTTGTCTCTGAGTCTACCAGACATTCTTATCTATAATGTAAGCAAGACATAAGACAGGCTTATCAAAGTGATTACACATGATTCAAGGCTGACAATGAATAAAATGATGCACAATAGAATCATGATTCCAAATGTTCTAAGCTAGAACAATTTTATAGTACCAATGTCAAATGCAGGTCAAAATAATAATCAAACTACATTTCTTCAATAACTATTTCCTGATGAGCTGGCAAGAGTCAGTCACTACTGTAGATGGAAGAGGACACCAATACTAAGCAAAAAAGTCCTTGCCTTTACAAATACATCATCCAAAAAAAGTAAGTAATGTAATCCACAGCAGAAGCTCAAACTATTTTACGTTAAAAAAGCCTGCAAGTTTGAGTTTATCTCTTAACTGTTAGCTATGGCATAAATACTAGTGAAATTATAGGCTACACTATCAGAAGCATTGAGTTCAGTACAAATATAGACAAGCACTACTCTATACTCAACCGGCCATCCCATGTAGCAGGGGCAAAGGGGATGTTCTGTTAATGCTGTGAATGTACACATTACAAGCCCCCTTCTAAAGCCCAGTTGAAGGTGCCAGAATCTTATATAGTGTTGCAAGCCTCCTGCTAAGATGATGTATGAGTCTGGAAAGGCCTTGTACCTCCTGTACAATCCAAGTTGATAAGAGTGTTGGGCACTAGCAGATCCTGAGAAACTGAGGCATGGGTGGATAGGACGTGGACCTAAAAATATTTAAATCAACTAGGGAAGCGCTGTCATGTGGAGGAAGAGACATCATTCTGAGTAGCAGAAGTTACAGAGAGGTCAAACAGCTCATGATAAGAACATTGTGGTAACTGAACAATCTCAAATCTGAATGGACTGCCTGCTGAGGTAGGGACACCTGTCAGCAGCTACAAATTTAGTAATACTCTCATCTTAAATTTAGTGTGACACCCAGGTTATTACCATCACCTCACAACCTGTCTCCCACCACCAGCCTTTCAGCAAAATTAATCTCTCTCATATCCAGTTGTGACCATGCCCTCCTGTCCTCACACCTGTAATCCTTACACTTTCACTGCTCCTCATCACCTACAAGATAAAGTCCAAACACCTCCCAGGATGGCAGACAAGGTCGCTATGAATGGAGTCTCATTTACCAACATCCCCATTTGCTCTGTCTCAGCTATTCAGAAGCACTGCAGCACCCTCTCATCAAGCCATGCTTCTTGCCTTCCCACTGGACACATGCTACCCACTGTCTGAAATACCCGTCTCCTGCTGTGAATCTGGAGACTTTCAGCCCATGCCTCCCTAGTTCAGACAGTGCTGCCTTTGAGAAACACTCCCTTGACCTCTCTGAGCTTTGATCACTTCTCTCCTTCATGCCCATGGTGCTTTGCTGCCTGCATTAAAACATTTGCCCCAGATATAAAGGTTAGTTATAGCTGTGTCTTCCCACTAAACCACAATCCCCCGCCTGGTTATCTTAATCACCGGGATGTGGCTCAGGATGTGACACTTCATAGATATTTCTGAATGAGTGGGATCCCAAGGGAGTAAGTGAGCCACGTTGTTTATGTCCTGTCTGCAGTGTATCAACGTGGGTTACGCAGCAGATATAGTGTAAGCCCAGGCAAATACCCTTATTATAAGTCTACAGAAGATAGAAGGTAAGCAGCTCTCTAAAGTATCTACGCTGCCTTAAGTTGGGATACAGTATAGGAACCAAAACGATTAGCTAATATACTCTCTTTGGAAGTCTGAAGTCAACTCAGTTCAAAGCCTGCCTCTATGGCACTATGTGACCTTGAGTAACTAACTTAACCTCCTGGTCTATAAAAAGGGAATTATAGTCCCTTCCTCCAAGGGTCACTGTGAGACTCAAATAACAATTTACTATAAAAAAGTGGACAAAGGAATTGGCACAAGGCACATATTCAGTCAATGCTGGCTGGCTATTCAACAGTAGCACTGAGTAAGGCAGAGTTGGGTTAAGTCCTGGCCGCTATTATTCATAACATACATTGGACAAATCAAGTTGGGCAATTCGTTTTTTCATCAACAAAGAGAAATAATGCCAACTTTTCATGAATGTGTACCAACAAAATAATATATGTAAAAATGCCAGGCACAGAGGAGTCACATAACAAAGTTCCCTCTATCCCCCTTTTTGGTTATGGATCGATTTCCAAACAATCTGAAAATACTCCTTTTCTTTCCAAAAAAGACAGGCTTATACAATTAGAGACATCTTCCTGAGGTTCAAACTAATAAGCCCATAATCACCTCTCTATAATGCTCTTCACATGCTATGAAAAAAGACAGTTTAAAAAGAAGCCTTTTATGTATTCTAATTATGTATTTATTTTTTATTTGGACCGAGTTGAAACAGATCTGTATATTTCTCTGGGTTTTACCAAAAAAAAAAAAAGAAAGAAAAAGAAAAGAGAAAAGCAGACTCTGAAAGTTTCATTACATTTACTCAAATGCAGCCCATCACTGTTCATTGATTCTCTATAAACAATAACATTTAGCAAATCCATATATGGTCAAAGAAATGTTACACCAAGATAGAAATTTCGAAAAATGCCATGATGGAAAAAGCCGTAAATGCTTACTACAATGTCAGTGTCACAAAATCTTTTTAAGGATAAATATACTTGGTTGCAAATTAAGGATAAATATACCTGTTGGCAAATAATACATTTTTTAAAAAAGAGTGCTACACATCTCACGTTTTCATTTTTAACGCTCCCAAAAATGGTACTCAGACACAGCTTATTTTACAAACACACGTTTTCAAAGCTAGCATATGACTGACTGGATATGATCTAATTAATAATGTCATTTCCCAGGATTTCAGTGATTGCATCAAAAGCTGGAAATTCTAACTCATCTAGAAAAGACAAATACCATAACAAAGCAAACTCAGAGTTTGTAGTAAAGTTCCCAGCCAAAATGTGAGCAGCAGCTAGATGGGACTACTATTTAGATCCCCATATATGAATGTCAACGAGGGTAGTTCTGATATACTCTGTGGGACTACCATGCTATTCTAGGCGGGAGAGAATGGTGGGGCCACCTTCCTTAAAAAATGTTTAAACTTTTCAGCACCTGAGATTCATTAAGTCCTAAATATACTGGGAAATATTTACTTTTTCATCAGCTCAGGAAAATATTTACTTTTTCATCACCTCAGTTCTTCCAAAGTTGCTGTATTTCTTTGTCCAGCAGAAACTGTTGCAAAAAAACATGTATTTTGTAGCTGCTCACAATTTTACATGCAAAATCCTTTATTAGCTGACATCATAACAAATATTTGTTTAAAGTAAAAACATTGGGGTAAGGAACTCACAAAAATCTAAAGCAGGGAGGCTGATCTTTTAAATTATTATTTTTAAATGGCTATCTATTAAATCAGTCAACTGTGTTGCTGAAAAATAAAAAATTAGGTAACAGTACTTAAGCAATCCTAGAATACCATGCCAAGAAATTAAGTCAACAAATTTCTGTTTTCCACTATGTTTATAAACTGGCAGTTTTCCATCCTCCCAAGTATTAGAGACTTCTGCTGAAATTTATCTCCCTTTCATTCTTTTTTCCTTAAAAAGTTAGTCTCCATGATACATTCAACATCAGATGCAGGGACTCCAAGTCTCATATAATCTGTCCGAAACACACACAGGCTCCTGAGGCTCATCACCTGCAAGGGCAGGACTTTCCCACATTGTTTTTCTGCCCTTCGAGAGACTGATCACTGTCTAACAACCCCCTGGGTTTGGGCTTTCTTGTCTAGAAGTATAATTGGAGCCTTCTTCAAGTGCTTTCCAGAGCAGGTGGCAATGATTTCAGGCCAAAGAATTTCTACTTTTGGCTTTCCCTAAGAACAGCTATTCATCTCCTTAATAAGCAAGTGTAGAACAATGCCAATACCAATACTGATGTCTTCTGCTATTCTACAAAAAATTAACCATAATTTTAGTAAAGTGTAACAGAATCCACTGGATACTTTTTTTTATAGGCTGAAATATAAATTCTATTGAGACACCATGTTTTATATGATCATATTTTTTAAATTGAGGTAAAATATATATAATGTAAAACTGACCAACTTAACCATATTGAAGTGGACAGTGGGTGGAGTAAGTACTATCACATTGTTGTACGACCATCGCCACCACCCATCTGCAGAACCCCTTTCATCGTGCAAAACTGAAACTCTGTACCCCCACTCACCCCTACTTCTTCCCTGCTACAGCCCCTGGAAACCACTGTTGTACTTTCTGTCACTGCTGACTACTCAAGGTACTTTGTGTAAGTGGAATTATGCAGTATTTGTCCTTCTGTGACTGGCTTATTTCGCTTAGAATAATACCAGCATGGTTTGTCTGTGGCGTAGGGTATGTCTACTGGCACTTCTTACTTCTCATGTCAAAGGACATGTAGCTTTCAGAATAGAAGCACAGTCAGGTCTTTCTCGCCAGTAAAGCTTCTGTGCATGAACAGGCTAAATATAAATCATTGTGCTGATGAAAGTGAGAGCCAGACTACACTAGCAGGATCGAGAGACTAGTACCAACAGCACCCCAGAATGCTGCTCACAGCTCCCTTCTCACTTGTGCACCCCAGAAACCCTCAACACTGGCTCCCCAGCAAGTGGAGTGCTAGGGCCACACATGCAGTATGTGTGTACAGCAATTAGGGTAAGGTTTCACTGCAGATTAAACTTTCCATATTCAATGTCTGCTATATGTTCTCTTTAGAACTTCAGGGAAATTAATGTCAGTATAAATGACTAGTCAAGAAATACTGACATTCTGAATAAATTTCAAATTAATGCCTCCATTACATTAAAGTCAACTTTGCTATCTTAATGGTAATACTATATTGCAAGATAAAAAATACAACTTGCTCCATAAAATACAGCATTTATTTTATGGTGTTTTGTAGCACTGAATGGTTGTTTTATGTAAGCCTAACTTCACCAACAAAACTGTATGTTTCACGGTCTTTGATTTCTTTTATGTCCATCTCTCGAATCAGATTATCTCAAATTCTCTTATAGTTCACTCTCAAATCAATGCCCACAATATAGTAGGTATTAGATAAAATAATATTGGTTAATCAACTTGGTTGAACAAGGTAGCACAGTGGTTAAAGGTGTATATTTTGCAGTCAACCCCAACTTGGAATCTCAGTTTTACTCTGGGTTGTTCAGACTACTAAATGACAATACATTTAACAACACTGATACAGTACCTGAAACAGTAAATAATCAGTTACATTTAAACCATAAGCAGTAGTAACGCTACAAATCAATTCTGTGTATGTATCTTGAACTTTTCACGTTTTCTGGCTTAGATGTGATTGGGCAGTTCCATAATTAAAAAAGAGTGTCTCAGGGCAAGTCCTACAGAGCAATGCTTGTTTTTATTATTATTATTTTTTTTTTTTACTGCCTTTCAGATATCCTATTTGGTTGGCAGGTATCAGTAACCAGCGGTGACCCAATAGAATAGCACAGATACCATAGCTTTTAGACTTGGATAAAAGAAAAATTAGAAGAATGTCACTTAACACATTCAACTGGGCACTGATGGTCACCCAGTGCTTCCAACTGCTGAAACCCAATCAGCATCCAGGGGACAAGAGAATTCACTGACACTTTATACTTTGGGGCACTTGCTTTAAAAATGCATATGAGACTTCTGCACCCAATTAGAAGCACAAAAAAAGCTTTCCACCGTATGGCGACAAAGCATTTTACCCGGACAAAATAAAAAGTCACTTTTCTATGGGCCTGGAAAATAATAATAAATGCAAAGAGGCCTAAGGCCAGGAAGAAATAAGCCCTTCCTAGGTGAACTGACAGACACAGCAGCTTCCCTATCCAAGGACTGCCTGGTCTGGATCAGGAGGAAGAAGCCATTGGAGAGAGACTTGCAGTAATGAGGAGAGACAGACCAGCCTTAGACAATGGCACGGACTGGTGGGACAGACTGGAAGCTAGAAAAGCAAATGCAAAAGCAAATTACTTTTCCTAATAAGCCTTCTAATCTACCACCACCTTCCCCCAGTCTCCCAAATTAGACAAAAGGCTGAGAGAAATCATGTAGCCCATATATTCTCATGATGCTTCAATCTTTTAATCCAACAGGAAATCAAAGATCTAAAATTGTAGACCAACTTTCTCCCAGCTGAGACTTTGACAGACTGTTTTGAAAAGGCTGATTAGGTAAACTCAATCTAATTAAAGTGTAACTCCAACCTTAACTAAATGTTGAAGGATCTGGATATACAGATCCCTCCTTATCTCCACTAAAAAGAGAGAGCTTGCACTCTTGAGAAATGAAACAAATATTTTGATTTTGGGTACACCTGGAATACAATTTAAAAATTTAAAACTAAAAATTTTTTAAATTATAAAATATATTTAAAAATGGGAAAATATGACCCGTAAGTAAAAATAAAGTCAATAAAAAAAGAATCACAAATGACTCACTTTGTGAGCTCACTAGTGAAGGACTTTAGAACAACTACGTCAAATATATTAAGGCATTCATGCAAATAAAAAATCTAATAGGAGTAGAGATGGAACATTTTTGGACAGAAATAAAAACTGTAAAATAGCACTAAATAAAATACAAGACTAAAATATAATATTTCAAATTAAAAATTTATTGAATGGCATGCTAATTGGACTTTGTAGAATGAAAAAAACAAATTTACTAAATCAAAGAGAGAAAAGCAACTGGAAAGAAATTAAGTACAAGTAACTTGCAAGATAATATCAAACAATAAAATATACGGGCAATTAGAGGAGAGCAGAGAAAAGGGAACAACAGGATTGAAAATATTTGAAGAAATGTAGATGAAATGTACCAAATTTGGAAAAAAAATCAACCAAGAAGCTCAATGAACTCAAAGCAGACAGCCTAACATAGTCTAATCGCTGAAAATAAAACATAAATGAAAAAATTTTAAAAAGCAGTAAGACAAGAAAGATATTACATACAGGGGAACAAAGATAATAATGACAGCCAACTTCTTTTTAGAAACAAGGGAGGCCAGAATGGAACAACATATTTACAATGCTGAAAGAAAGAAAGAGGCTGTCAACCTTGAATACTACACTTGTCAACAAAATGAAGGCAAATTAATTAAGTTTTCAGCTACGTAAAAGCTAAGAAAGTTAATCACCAGCAGACCTACCCTATGATAAATAGAGAAAGTTCTTCAGGCTGAAGGGAAATAGTAATAAATGAAAAAATATTAGCTATCGGAAGAAATGAAGGGCACAAGAAATGGCAAATGTGTGGATTTATAATTTTTTTAAATATTTACAGAAAGATACTGGCTGAAAAGTAAAAAATAATGTATTGTGAAGTTTACAACAAATGTAGAAGTAAAATAGAGAACAGCACAAAGGACAGGAGAAGGGTAAAGGAAAATAAACAGTTGTAAGATTCTTACATTTAATGTGAAGTAAAATATGTATTCAATGTAGATGGTGATTCTAATGTCTATCTATCTATCTATCTATGAATGACCCAAGGTCTAACTATCTATCTGTCGATCTATTCATCAATCGATTGATCGATTGTAATCCCTAGCGCAATCAGTAAAAAGTAAAACCAAACCTTGGCTAAAATGCAAAGGAGACAAAATAAAATGCTAAAAATTACTTGAGTGAGCCAAAGTGAGGCCAGAAAGAAGGAACAAACAGATCAAACAAAGAATAAGGTAACAGATGTAAAAATCAACCATACCAATGTATAATATCACTGTAAATTACAATCAATGTAAATGGACTAACCCTTCAGTTAATAGGAAAAGTTTGTCAAGACTGGATAAAAAAAAGAAATCTCTAACTATACACCATAAGAGACAAACTTTAAGGATAGAGATGAGGTATGTTAAAAATAAAGGAATGGAAAAAATATATATGTTTATATACCATGCAAACACTAATCATGAGAAAGCTGGTGTGGCTATTTCAATATCAGACAAAGTAAACTTAATTAAGACAAGAAGCACTTCCAAAGATAAGGAGCAGGCATTACATAATGAAAAAAGAGTCAATTATTACAAAGACCTGAGAGTTCTAAATATGCATGTACCTAATTATAGAACTTCAACTAGATGAAATACAAGTTTGTAGAACTGAAAAGAGAAACAGACAAATCTACAATCATAGGTGAAAATTTTTATCACTCCACACTCAGTAACAGAACAGGTAGAAAAAATTATAAGGATATTAAAAAATTCAACACATTTGTTTGAGCATTTAAAAACAATGATTAACTAAATTACACATTTTTTCAAATTCTATAGCCCTGTGAAATACAAAAATAGTAACATTTTTGGTTTTGAGGATAAAACGACCCAATACCTGTGAAAAGCTTAAAACAGTACATTATGACATACAGAGCAATCCTTAACAACTCCTTTGAATAATTCTTAGTAATTTTATTCTTCATGTTTTTCTGTAATCCTGAGGAACTCCATGACATTATTACTTGCCTGGCCTTTGTATTCAGGTATTTATCACCTTTTGATTCTAGAACCACTGTTAAATACCTCATTAGTACCTTTTAGCTACCCATCCACATGAAATATCAAATCAAATCAAATATCAAAAGTCCAATTGTGTGTTGATTCCAAGATACTGACACTTACGGATATCTTTCTTCACATTTTATTTTTGAGAGACTTTGAAAATCTCTTCAAAGAGATTGGGGATGTAATGTCACTCACAATTTTCCAAACAAAAACATCCTTTGGACTTCATGCCCCTCGGCACATACAGAAAACAAACTGCACACTCTCTTCCTCAATTCTTCCACTCTCACTGATGTCAAGTTCAAGTTGAAAGCAAAGCTAAGCTCTCAACTTCACCAATAGTAAAGAGTACCTGAGGCCCTTCCCCTAGACATAAGTAAGTCTAGGGTGGAGCTCTGTAGTCTTTATACAAAATATGTGCCTCCAGTGATTCTTATGAAGAACTAGCTTACATCTTAACTCAACTTTCAGGTTTTCACACAGAAGCAGCCTTGCTACTCACTGGCCACATCATCTTGGGCAAGTCAATTAATATCCCTCAGCCAGTCTCTCATCTATAAAACGCGGACATATCTACCTTGCAGGGTTCAATAAAGCATCATAATGCCTTAAGTCTTGTAAATGCTCAGATCTTTGTAGAGGAATGAATGAGAAAACATGCATGATGGGCAAGATGCACACGCAACCAAACTGCATGGTTGAGAAGGAGAAGCACCGACTCCCTTACCTATCACACTAGCATCTCCAGTCCCAGCATCTTTCTCCAACTCAAACATCTTCCTAGGCACTGCAAAAGTAAACTGCTGAAGTTCTCCAGACTTGCTGTGCTGTTTTGAGCCTCAGTCCCTTAACTAAGTCTATTCTATCTGCCTAGCATTTCCTTCCTGAATTTCTCCTCCGACTCCCTGCTTCCAGCCCATAGCTTCACCTGGCTAACCTCTACCTTCTCTTAAAAGGTAGGCATGTCCGATTCAGCTCAAATCTGACCTTCTTCAGGAAAGCTTTTCCTGGACACATTTCCTTCCTCATTCAGGCTGTGCCCATGCTGCTCACTGCACCAGCTTCTCATGGGCCCTGGGTTTAGCCTTCTCTCTGTTGCATCATGAGCTCCTGGAGGACACAGAACATGACAGACACAGACTGGAGCACTTCCTGGCATGAGGCAGCACCCCAGGGTAAACATGATGAATACGTAGAGTTGGGTAGCTAGCCAGTCTGACACATTATGAAAAATCTTCCTTCATGTTCTTGCCTGGCCAAAAATTTGATCTGCAACCAAGCAGCACCAGGATAGGCTTAAGCTGGGGTGGAAATGAGCTCCCCGCCCCCACCAGCAGGCAGCATCAGCTCTCCAGTCAAGGAGCTGAGCCAGCTAAGCCACCTTGGGCGTGAAGCCTCCCGGCTCTGTACAGCCTCCATATGACTGCAACCGCAGCCACAACTGAGAACAACCTCCCGGGAGACCTGAGCCAGAAACTCCCTGCTAAGACACTCTGAATCCCCATAGAATGTGAAGACAGAAAACCTGTATCATTTCAGCCACTAAGTTTTGGTGTCATTTGTTAAGCAACAATAGATAATACAAATTTTACATCCACTCCTGGCTCTCTCTTTGCCCAGGAAAATCATTTTCTAAAAGCATTTATTTTATAGATTGTTAAAAAAATCATCAAATTGGCAATGAGAGCACATGTTCCAGTTCTCTCTGGCCACATCCACTAAAGAGACATCAGATTTCTTAGATGCTAAAAGTGATAAAAAGATACCCTACAAAGTTTTATTTTTGCAAGATACTCAGATTAAATGGGTCAAATATATAATTAAACTATATAAATAGAATGAATTCAATGATACAGAATAGTTCAATATTCCAAGAGTTAAGTTTCCAGATAGGACCTATTTTAATTATAGAATACTCATGTAACTAGATTACACTTGAAATCCTCAGGCCTTTTCTTCTTCTTTTTTTTTTTTTCAGATGGAGTCTTGCTCTGTCACCCAGGCTGGAGTGCAGTGGTGCACTCTCAGCTCACTGCAGCCTCCACCTTCTGCATTCAAGTGATTGTCTTGCCTCAGCCTCCTGAGTAGCTGGGATTACAGGCATGCGCCACCACACCCGGCTAATTTTCGTATTTTTAGTAGAGACGGGGTTTCACCATGCTGGTCAGGCTGGTCTCAAACTCCTGACCTGAAGTGATCCACCCACCTAAGCCTCCCCAGGTGCTGGAATTACAGGCGTGAGCTACCACGCAGGGCCCCTCATGACTTTGAAAAAACATGTTTTAGTTAACTGAGGCCACTTTTACTTAAGGACCTAAGACTAAATTTAGAAATTATCTTCACTATATTCCTCCAAAATTAATCCATTTAATAGAATCTGTATCAATTTTTGTTGAAGAAAAATGTTCCGAGAGTGTAAATTTAATGTCATCTTTTTTTTTTTTTTTTTGAGACAATTTTTTTCTGTCATCCAGGCTGGAGCGCAGTGGCGCAATCTCGGCTCACTGCAACCGCCACCTCCCAGGTTCAAGCAATTGTCCTGCTTCAGCCTCCTGAGTAGCTGGGATTATACGCATATGCCAGCATGCCCAGCTAATTTTTTGTGTTTTCAGTAGAGACGGGGTTTCACATGTTGGCCAGGCTGGTCTCGAACTCCTTTCTTCAAGTGATCCACCTGCCTCAGCCTCCCAAGCTGCTGGGATTACAGATGTGAGTCACCGAGCCCAGCTTTAATGTTATCTTAAACAAAAACGGCCCACGCTGTCTGAGCATAAAGAAGAACATCAACTAAAACAACTCAATAACTAAAACAATTAAAATTCCTAAGAGAGAAAAAAAAAAAAAAAAGGAAGGGGGTCTATGAGTTCTGCTGCAGCAGACTTAAACGTACCTGCCCAGCAGCTCTGAATGAACAATGGAGCTCACAGCTCAGCACGTAAGCTCCTATAAAGGACAGACTGTCTCCTCAAGCAACTCTCTGACCCCCGTATATCTAAAGAGTCACCTCATAAAGGATAGCTCAGACTGACATCTGGCGGGTATCCTTCTGGGACAAAGCCAAAGAAGAAACTGGCAGGAACCCTTACTGTTCTGCAGCCGCTGCAGGTGATCCCCAGGCAAGCTGGGCCTGGAGTGGACCTCAGCAGTCCTACAGTAGAGGGGCCTGAATGTTAGAAGGAAAACTAAGAAACAGAAAGAAATAACTTCATCATCAACAAACTGGATGTCCACCCAGAGACCCAATCGGAAAGTCAACAACTACAAAGATGACAGGTGGATAAATCCACAAAGATGGGAAGAAACCAGCGCAAAAAGGATGAAAACACCCGAAACCAGAACGCCTCTCCTCCTACAAGGGATCATAACTCCTCACCAGCAAGAGAACAAGGCTGGATGGAGAATAAGTGTAATGAATTGACAGAATCAGGCTTCAGAAGGTGGGTAATAAGAAACTGCTCTGAGCTAAAAGAACATGTTCTAACCCAATGCAAAGAAACTAAGAACTTTGAAAAAAGATTTGATGAAATGCTAACGAGAATAAACAACTTAGAGAAGAATATAAGTGAATTGATGGAGCTGAAAAACACAACACGAGAACTCCATGAAGCATACACAAGTTTCAACAGCCGAATTGACAAAGCATAAGAAAGGATATCAGAGGTCGAAGATTAACTCAATGAAATAAAACGAGAAGGCAAGATTAGAGAAAAAAGGGTAAAAAGGAATGAACAAAGTCTCCAAGAAATATGGGACTATGTGAAAAGACCTAATCTACGTTTGATAGGTGTACCTGAATGTGACGAAGAGAATG
>CAUYLG010037347.1:0-53709 GCA_963573385.1 Cacajao melanocephalus
GAACAGCTTTAAACAAAGATAATTCATTTTATTAGATTAAAAAGCACTCCCCAAAGGCTGTTTGGCCTCTCAGGACCATGGTGTATAAAAGTTAAATGCCTCCTCTAAAATTTCACTTAATGATAGTTAAAAAAAAAAAAAGAAGAAGAAAAATATAAGAATCGTCTATGTCTTGAGTTAAAATCTATTTTCCTAAAAAGAATCCTTGCTTTTTCTTACTAATACAGTCACTTTTAAAACACTGCCATAAACCTGTTTCTTCTCATTTTTGGTGATTCAAACAAAGTATAAGAAATTTGATAAATAATAGCAGAATCTAGCTGATCTTAGCAAAATCTAATGCATACTGCAAATTCTAAAATTGTCAAAGCAGGGCAACTGGATGAGCTTTTTCAGACTAATGTTTCCTCACTGACTACCATTTACTAGGCATTTTATATCAAGAAGAATATCGAATTCCAATAACAGAATGTGTCCAGTAATAACTGAGGTTCTCCTAGCTACCATCTCCATGGTAGGTTCGTCTCAATTAACTCCACTTCTGCTGCCCAAACTCACTGGCCTTCCTCCTGACCCATCTTGATGGCTGTTAACTGTACCTCCTCTTTTGCCTCTCAGCCTAAGCACCACTTCCACCAGGAAGCCTTCCCTGATCACCCAGCGTAGACTGATTCCCCTCTCATGGCTCATAGCTCCCTATATCTTCCCTTGTTAGCGCTTGCCACGGTTCATCACCCAAGGGATTATTTTAATTGATTAACATCCTGTTCCTGCTCAAGGCCATAAGCGCCACAGTAGCTGACAATGTGTATCTTACTATTAAACCCCTAGGGTGCTACACAGTGATAGTTGTACAAAAGTTGCCCCACTCATTTGACTGATTTTATTTGAACACTTGATAGTAAGTGATACGGTTTGGATCCCTGTCCCCACCCAAATCTCATGTTAATTATAATCCTCAATGTTAGAAGTGGGGCCTGGTGGGAGATGGTTGGATCATGGGGGTGGATTTCTCATGAATGTTTTAGCACCATCTCTCTTAGTACCATCCTCATGATTGTGAGTGAGTTCTTATGAGATCTGGTCTTTAAAAGTGTGCCGTATCTCCCTCCTCCCTCTTTCACTTGCTCCTGCTCTGGACATGTAAGACATGCCTCCCTCCCCTTTGCCTTCTACCACGATTGCAGGTTTCCTGAGGCCTCCCTAGAAACCAAGCAGATGCCGGCATCATGATTCCTGTATGGCCGGTGGAACTGTGAGCCAATTAAACTTCTTTTCTTTAGAAATTAACCAGTCTCGGGTACTTCTTTATAGCAATGGGAGAATGGTCTAATACAGACAGATTATATTCCGTTCATTCCAAAGAGGACTTTCATGTGGCAGACACACATTTATTCAAATATACATTTGTGTTTCTGTTCACATGTCAATTCAAAGAAGCTTTCTGTAACACCTCCCACCAGCGATTTTTTATCACCTTACTGTGACTTATGCTTCCTCAAACCACCGAACACCCCTGACTCACTTACCTGTTCACTCTCTGTTGGCACCATCAGCATGTCATCTCCATGAAAACATGATTTTGTCTGCTTTGTTCTCTACCATATCCCAAGTACTGAGAACAGTTTCTGGCATGTGGTAGGCACAGAATAAGTATTTATTAAATGAATGAATGGATGAACGTGCTGGGTATGCAAAGAAAGCTACACAAATGGGAATCCTACCCACACACCCTTTTTCTACTTTCCGGTCATCTCTGCCATTAGTTGCCAAACTTTTGTCAAGGTAAAAGATGTATTTTCGTTTGTTTTCCAAATGCAAGCTATTGACCTCAGTACTATTTCGGTTAGCATATAAAAACAAGTACCCTGCTAGAGACTGTGTCCAAAACAGTCCAAGATGCCAGAATAAATTCATTCCTTTCAACATTTCCAGGGCAACAGCAAACCCAAGATGACCTTCAAGTTTGCTTTTGCCAAAATGCATTATAATCCTGCTCAAATAAATGCTCACCAGAAGCATCTGAGCTCACCAGATAAATGGAATTTAAAGAACACATTTCCTATCTGGAAGTACTCTGTATACAATTTAACTAATCTGATTCTGTTAATAAATTTTTGCTTGAACAGAATCAAGCTACCAACAAACTATTTTGAATTTTGTTTGCTGCATACTTTGAAAAGGTGAATTTTAAGGTTTGCGAGTGATACCTCGATTTTTAAAAAGTACTAATGGAAAGAAATTCTACAAAATACCTGATTGGTAATCTTGAAAACTGTCAAGGTCACAAAAACAAAGAAAGTTGACTGGATATGGAGGCTCGTGCTATAATCCCAGTACTTTGGGATGGGCCAAGTGGGAGGATCACTTGAGCCCAGGAGTTTGAGACCAGCCTGGGAAACATAGTGAGATTCTGTCACTACAAAAACCGAAAAAATCAGCCAGGTGTGGTGGTGCATACCTGAAGTCCCAGCTACTCAGAAGGCTGAAATGGGAGGATTGCCTGAGCCTGGGAGGTTTAAGCTACAATGAGCCATAATCAGGCCACTGCACTCCAGCCTGGGCAACAGAGACAGTATCAGGAAAAACAGCTAATACATGCTGGGTTTAACACCAAAGTGATGGGTTTACAGGTGCAGCAAGCCACCATGGCACATGTTTACCTATGTAACAAACCTGCACGTCCTGCACCTGTACCCCAGAATTTAAAATTAAGTTGAAATGAATTAAATTAAAAACAAACAAGTAAATAAACAACACTGACAAAAAAGCAAACTCTGAGAAACTGTCCCAGCCAAGAGGAACCTAAAAAGACAACTAAATGTAATGTGATATCCGGGGTAGGGTCCTGGAATGGTAAAAGTAACTTAAGGAAAAACTGAGAAAATTTGAATAAAGTACAGACATTAGTTGGTTACAGTGTATCAATATTAGTTCATTAATTATAACAAATGTATCACACTTCTTAAGATGTTAATAATAAAGGAAACTGAGTCTGGGCTTATGAGATCTCTGTACCATCTTTAATAACTTGATAAATTCAAAGTTGTCATAATGTAAAAAGTAAATTAAGAAAAGCATTTTTTGTGTCCTTTTGATTTTTAAACTTAGGTGCTTAATACTTCCAATACCGTGATGCCTCAAGAAATAAAATTGCAGGTTTACCATCATTTCAAGAAGTCCTGCTCTGCTTTTGCTATTTTTAATCCCATGCAACAAAGTTCAATGAGTATAAACTGAACATCTACCACAGGCCTAGCAATGAGATAAGTTTGGAGTGCATATAAAGATGATTAGGATTAAATCCATACTTTCCTAAAAGATGAATGCAACACCCAAATAACCTGAATGTAGCAAGTTCTGTTGATAATAGCTAACCTCAGTTGGGCACTGTTTTAGCACTTTTCTTGGATTAACTCTTTTAATCTTTTCAACAACTCAATGAGATAGGTACTATAATTATTTCATCTCCACAGAGAAGCAATGGAGCTCTAGAGCAATCAAATAACTACCAGGCTTGCAAGCTAGTGAATAACAGAGCTGGCACTGAAGTTAGGGCATTCAGTGAAGTACCTGTACTATGAACCACAGCACCATTGCACCAACCAGCCTCCTAGGGCACCCAAGAGACCAGATGGTGCAATGGTGCAGTGGTTCATAGTACAGGTACTGTACAATTCTCACATCTAGGAGAATCCCTGTACTTGGAAAGTTTCCATATATGTGGCTGATATGGTTTGGCTGTGTCCTCACCCAAATCTCCTCTTGAATTATAGCTCCCATAATTCCTACATGTCATGGGAGGGACCCAGTGGGAGATGACTGAATCATGGGGGTGGGTTGTTCCCATGGTGTTCACACGATAGCGATTAAGTCTCACGAGATCTGATGGTTTTATAACGGGGAGTTCCCCTGCACAAGCTCTCTCTTGCCTGTCACCATGTAAGATGTGCCTTGCTCTTCCTCTGTGATTGTGAGGCTTCCCCAGCCATGTGGAACTGGGAGTCAATTAAACTTCTTTCCTTTGTAAGCTACCCAGTCTCCAGTATGTCTTTATTTACAGTGTAAGAATGGACTAAGACAGTGGCAAAATGGTGAAGCAGACTTTAAATGATCGGCAACATTTTTTTAAATGAATAAAATAAAAAAGAACAGGCAGATGGAGAGGACAGAAAACAAACATTATAGGGGCAGAAAAGCCTGATGATAGCTGTCTGCTTCAGCTATAGTTTACAGAACTCAGACCATATGGCAGGCACAGTCCTAAGCACTTCACATATAATACCTCGTTTAATCCTGGTGTGTGGGTAGATACTGGGATCTGCATCTTACAGATGAGAAAGAAGAGCCTTGAAAAGTTACCTCCACCTTCAAATAATACTTTGCCGCCAAAGGAGGATTCAAACACAGGTCTTCCCAGCTGCATAAATAATCTCTCAACCACACTGCTCCTCTGTCTCTCCTAATTAAAGCAGAAGATGCTACAGTTCTATCTGTATACTATTTTCTCAGCTACTGTATATGTATGTAATGATTACATATACATAAGTGTGAGAGACTGAGATAAAAGGATTTGGGTAAAAAGACCACAATGTAACAATAATGGTTAAAACTTCAGGTGAAGGAAATTATGGGTGATTTTTTTTTTTTTTTTTTTTGAGAGTGTCTCACTCTGTCACCCAGGCTGGAGTACAGTGGTGCAATCTCGGCTCACTTCAATGTCCACCTCCTGGGTTCCAGTAATTTTCCTGCCTCAGCCTACAGAGTAGCTGGGATTACAGGTGCATGCCACCACATCCATCTAATCTTTTGTATTTTAGTAGAGACGGGGTTTCACCATAATGCCCAGGCTGGTCTCTAACTTCTTCTGAGCTCAGGCAATCCACCTGCCTCGGCCTCCCAAAGTGCTGTGATTACAGGCGTGAGCCACCACGCCTGGCCTGCGTGATTTTTTTAAAGGTTCTTCCTGAAATGCTTTTCTTTTTCTAAATTTTCACTTATAGGCATGTGTTACTTTTGTGCTTACAAAACTTGCAACATAATAAATTATTATTGAACTCACTTGAAGTTTTCAGATTGCTATAAAATTTTACCTACGTGTTTACATTTTACATTTTTACCCCTTCTATCTTACTTTTTTTTTTTTTTTTGAGATGGAATCTCACTCTGTTGCCAGGCTGGAGTGCAGTGCTCGCTGCAACAGCTGTCTCCTGGGTTCAAGCAATTCTCCTGCCTCAGCCTCTCCAGTAGCTGGGATTACAGGCACATGCCATCATACCCAGCTAACATTTTTGGTCCTTTTAGTAGAGACAGGGTTTCATCATGTTGGCCAGGCTGGTCTTGAACTCTTGACCTCAGGTGATCTGCCCACCTCAACCTTCCAAAATGCTGGGATTACAGGCATGAGCCACCATACCCGGCCCTTACTTCAAAATTGATAAACACACCAGACATGATTGGTCCAAAGGGAAGATGGCGTATGGTGTGTTCAAGGGATGCTGCTTCTGCCAGTGACCCAGTAGGGTCCTCCTCAGATTCACACAGTCTTTCAATGCCCTTCAAACCTATTCTTTGGTACCCAAATCAGCCTGTACGACAGAGACAAGCCAAGTGCTAGGAGAATCCCCACAGTGTCACTGATTGTTCTGAGGGTTTGTTTGGAGGCTGTTTAAAGTTAACCCCGAGGCCAGACGCAGTGGTTCATGCCTGTAATCTCAGAACTTTGAGAGGTCAATATGGAGAACTGCTGTAGATCAGGAGTTCGAGGTTAGCCTACATAACATGGTGAGATACCATCTCTATTAAAAAAAAAATACAAACATTAGCAGAATTTAGTGGCATGCACCTACAGCTCCGGCTGCACAGGAGACTGAAGGAGCCCAGGAGTTCCAGGCTGCAGTTAGCTGTGATTGCACCGCTGCACTCCATCCTGGGTGACAGAGTAAGACCCTGTCTCAAAAATAAACTTATCCTTAAATTTCAAAACTCTGACTGCTGCCCATTTTTTCAAAAAATGGCAAAAGAGTACCGCAAATAGGTAATTTTCTATAAAGGCTAACTTTAGCAGAGTTCTATAAGGAAGGGTACCAAGTTCCTAACGGGTAGGGAGGTTTAACCAGGGCTGCGCTCTTGTGTCTCCTCGCTATTAAGACAGGTTCTCATGAAAAACTTAAGTCAATGGAAAAAAAGAAGAGAGAAGGAGAGAGAGAGAAAGAGAAAAAGAGGAAGAAGGGAAGAAAGGAAGGAAGGGAGGGAGGGAAAAAACCCACTCAGCCTACTGATTTATGAGAATGTCTTAAAATTCTCTTTGCTTTTGCTAAGAGGGAAGTTTTACGAGAGAAAGGAGGGACTTAGGTAAGGTCATCCCGGGCTTGCATTTTCTGATAGACAGTCTAGAGTGCAAGGTCAATGGATATCAAGGACACAGACAGAAGAAAAGGGAAAGAGAAACAGATCCTCAAGATACACTTGATCTTTTTTTTTTTTTTCTATTTTGGCTAAAAGCCTTAATGTAAATCCTTGAGGGAAAAGAGCCTTTGCTCCATTTTCTTCTATTTCTTTGACTGACTTTTCAGGATTTTCTCAGCATTTGCTCTGTGCCAGACATCTACGTGTGGTTTACACTGTTCCTAATTCTCCTAACTGCCCCACGAGGAACAGATACAATTTTCCCATTTTGCAGATGAAGACAGTAAAGATTAGGGAAGTGACTGTAGGACCCAAGGTTAAAAGGCAGTCTTAACGGGCCCCAGTTCTCCCATTATATCATCCTGCTGATGTAAAAGAAAAAGACAAGATTTGAAGTACTGCATGAAAGGAGTTAAAGATTTCATTTCATGCAATGGATTGAATGGTCTTTCCATCTGGGAAGATGGCCCCATCACAGATCCTTGGACCACTCCTCTGTCTGTTACAGAGAGGCCAAAGGGATGCAGTGTGTCGCTCCTCTCCAGCCTGTTACAGTTCTCTGTTGGCAAAATATAAGATCATTCCTCTCCCTTCAGAGAGCAAAAGGCAAATGAGGCTAGTAGGTTTCTAAACTACAGTCTTATATGGCCTCGGAGTTCTCCCTTGCATAAATACACGCTGATACGCTAAATCAGAGGCCAAGAAGGGAAGCTATAAATAGCCCCAGCTCCAGCCAGCAGAGGAAGCAGACCTGTAGTCATGCCAACTTGTGCATATAAGCACAGGAATGGAATCTTCAGGATACATCCTTTTTGCAAGCCTCATCTATACCCCAAGGAGAATACTATGAAAAATAACACCCCCCTCTATCACCAGTGAGCTACAAGTGGAATTTTGCAAGTAAGAGAAAGGTAAAATTCACAAGTTAGACTACTGGAGAGGAAATTTTGTTTGAGTGACTTTTCTGTACTGAAAGAGTTTTCATGGTATTCTTTCAGTTTAAAGTACATTTTAAATATAAGCACCCATGTGTTTACTAATAAGCAAAAAGAAAGAACCGGCATGCAATCAGACATCCTATAAAACATTAAACACCACACTAAAACACACAGTGCTAAATTAAGCACTTGGAAGAAATCCTTGAGTTAAAAAAAAAAAAAATCTGCTGATTTGAGCTTATCTTTTCCCGAAGATCCTAAAATATTTAATGAAAAGATAAACATGCATGTCTTATTATAGCGCTTTCAGAATCATGTGGTTCTGAAAAACTGAACCTGACCACAAAAATCAAAGTTTTATGCAACAATGACCAGGTATGTTACAGACTAAACGGAAAGAAGGTAACAGTAGGAGTGGGAAGCAGAGGGAAATACAAGAACAAGACCAGGGACACGCCTCACTGTCCCTTTTACCCAGAGGCACAGAAGACCCTTATTAATGGTCTTAGGAAAACTATCAGCTCTCTACAACAATTTCCCACATAGCAAGGGCTACTATGTCTGCTATTTATAACCCCTTTCTTTCTCTGTCCAGACTTCTGAGTATATGTTTACTAATATTCTGCTAAAGGGTTATTCCTTTTGCTTAAAAAAAGAGTAGAAAAAAATTAAAGTTATTGACATTTATTTTATAGTGTTTAGTTTACATCACAATAAAAGCATTTGTGGTTACTCAACTGGTAAAAGTCTGTTCCACAGTAAGGCCTAGAAAATTCTAATTTGTTTATGTGAATATCTCACTCAGAGCACAAAGCTGCTGGAAAGTTTCTGCCTCTTTAATAAGAGAGACTCGGCTGGGCATGGTGGCTCATGCCTGTAATCCCAGCACTTTGGGAGGCCGAGGCGGGTGGATCACCTGAGTCAGGAGGTGGAGACCACCCTGAACAACATCGTGAAACCCCGTCTCTACTAAAATACAAAAATTGGCGGGGTTGGTGGCGTGCGCCTGTAGTCCCAGCTAAATGGGAGGCTAAGAGAGGAGAATTGCTTGAACCTGGGTGGCGGAGGCTGCGGTGAGCCACGATTGCATCACTGCACTACAGCCTGGGCAACAAAGCAAGATTCGGTCTCAAAATAAGAGAGAGAGACTCCAGTGCTTTCTGTAGACCCAAGTTCTGCTGTTTCAGTCATCCTCCACCTCCACCTGTCTCTACAAGGTTTAGCAGTAGAAATGCCCAAGAATCCTCCAGTGTCTATTACCAGACCTATCCAACCTCTCTTCCCTGGGGCTCAAAGGTTCACAGAGTTTCAAACAGACTTGCTAATGGTGGCTCTCCTAGCAGTCTCCGTCCCCATGGCAACACAAACTTCAGAACGGAACACAGCAAAAGCAGGAACACTGATTCATATTTCACCGAATGCCTGCTAACCTTCCATCTAACAGGCATCCTTGCCAGATGCTTGCTTTTACCCCAAGATGTTTCTATCACCTGTGCTAAATGAAACAAGCAAATGGGGGAAAGAACCTTCCTCCAAATCACTCTTTGTGTGACCTTTCTCTAATCTGAAGAAAATAAAATAAAAATGAAAGGAATCAAAAAAGAAGAAATCTGTTAGTCAATTAGATCCTCAAGGACAGGACCTTGATCTGATCAATCTCTGTATGATTTTCAGTGTTTACCATGTATTTAAATTATGATATACAAGCACAATTCAGATATTTAATCAACATTTCTTGAAAGAGAAGGAATCTGAGAAGATTAGGCTTTAACAAAACCTAATAAGGTAGAGTTAATGCTTTAAAGTCTCATTTAAAATGACTTTTAAATCTGATATCTCTGGCAGCAAACATCACACAAAAAAGAAAAAGAAAAGGCTCATTTCAAAGGTAAAGTCCCCAATCCTTACCGGCTTATGACTTAAGGTGGTAACAATAAAGTCACACACTCGGGTCTACGTTACCCAAATTCAATTCTACATCCTCAGTGGTAACCATCAAGAAAAGGAGGAGAACTTCAGGGGGTGCATGCCCCAAAGCAAAACTGAGATGGGAGAGGACGTACCACTAATCTGCAATCAGCCTCATGCCTGTATCTTCTCCTGGGATGGTCACTGTGCCAGTGGATGGAGTCTAGCTTCAAAATACATATGATACACCTCTTGCACACATACATATATACAGTGAAAGGAAAATAGAATCTTGGCACCCCAAACTCACTACGCCAAAAGGAAAGACAAGCTTAGAAACCGAGTCATGTAGAAACTGCCTTCTTTTTCATTCCCGAACAAATAGCTGTCATTCCACACGCTTACGTTATCTTATGTAACATGTTAAAATGTAAATTAACCAAGCAAGAGACAAACGCATAATTGGCTTTTCCTCTACTCTCTTCTTTTCACATGAAACATGTAGATTTACTGAGAGCTAATCAGAGCCTCCCAAGAACATAGCTGCTTGCCTCACTGCCTACCCACCCTCCTTTTCCTTTTCCAAATGCTTGCTCTTTCTTCTTTTTTTTTTTTTTTGAGATGGAGTCTCTGTCTCCCAGGCTGGAGTGCAGTGGTATGATCTCAGCTCAGGAGCTGTGATTACAGGTGCCTACCACCATGCCCAACTAATTTCTTTGCATTTTTAACAGAGACTGGGTTTCACTACATTGGCCAGGCTGGTCTTGAACCCCTGACCTCAAGTGATACACCCACCTCAGCCTCCCAAAGTGCTGGGATTACAGGCATGACCCACTGTGTCCAGCCTCTTTCTTATTGAAATACTGAACTTCCCCAAACTCTGTGGATAAAGCACAGGTTGCAGATCCTACAGCAGCACATGTTTCTTTTTCTCAGGTGCATCCTCTACTATGGTAAAATACACCTCTGATGGACTGAGATCGGCCTCAGTCACTTCTTGGTTTAGTATATGTATATGCACATGATTTTAGGGATCATCTATAGGACTCTAACAGGCACTTCTGCTTCTGTATGTTCTTCTTACTAAATACCTTTACAACCTAAACCCCATGTAAAGCGAGGCTGCACTGTGAAAGGAAGTTTCCCTCAGTCACTATCTAAAACGTAAGGTGTACCTCCCTCACTCACCTACATACACTTTGGAATTCTCTACCCCTAACCAAAAGTCACACTCAACTCCTCCTGATGTCCCCTGAAACTCTGAACTGCAATGAACAACCGTCACCTCTTAATCTGAACCATGCCTGCTCACCCAGCATCCTCTGAAACATGGCTGCCCATAGGCTAGCACCGCTACGGTGGTCCTTTCAGATAGAGACTGGTAAGCGCATATTACTTCTGTTGCACCCTGTAGATTCTAACCTGCATTGGGCATTCTAGATGTCCACCATTTGTTACAACCCACCTTCACAGACTTACCTTCCAATCACTTTCAATGTTCCTTCAATGCCAGGAAAAATATTACTCAACTATAGGAATTGTGCCTTTCCTTCTTCTGTAGTTTCACTCACCCTGGTCTCCACTCTTAGAACGCCCTTCTTTCCCATCCCCACTGTTAGAGGTTCAAATTCCATTTCTTCTGCAATGCTTTTGTGATTCCGTAGTAAGAACAGTATCTTCCTACATGAAACTCCTATAGCACTTTCTCTATTTCCCTATTTAAAGCATTCCAACTGGCTGGAAGTGGTGGCTCACACCTGTAATTCCAGTACTTTGAGAGGCCAAGGTAGGTGGATCACAAGGCCAAGAGATCGAGATCATCCTAGGCAACAGGGTGAAACTTCATCTCTACCAGAAATACAAAAATTAGCTGGACGTGGTGGCACGTGCCTGTAGTCCCAGCTATGGGGAAGGTTGAGGCAAGAGAACTGCTTGAACCTGGGAGGCAGAGGTTGCGGTGAGCCAAGATCATGACACTGGGCTCCAGCCTGGGTAACAGAGCATGACTCCATCTCAAAAAAGAAAAAAAAAAAAAGCATTCCCACTTTCTTCTTTTAAACACATTGTGTGCATATTTTAGCTCCTCATTAAAACAGCAAGCTTCCTGGAATCAGAGACGGTCTCTCTTCATAATACTGTTCACCCTAGTCAGTGTCTTCTATTATACACTGGGGGGTTACTGACCCCCACAGTAACTGGTGCTTTTCCTGTCCTAATCCTGTTTGTGTAAAGCCAAAGAGGCACTGGTACAGTTGTGTGGTGAGCACTGTGTGGTCATGAATGGAAGCGTGCCACTGTCTTTGGCAAACTAGAAATGACATGAGTGAAGGGATGAAACTTTCTCACGTACAAGAGGCTGCATTCAGAATTCAATCTAGTTTCAACACACTTTAGGTGTCTGCTTTCACACAAGAACAAGCATTCACTGATCTCAGGTTCCTACTATAAATATGTACAATGGGCTTTCTTTCTATTGGACACCACAGTCATTCTGGGGAAAAACGTTTTGAATCTAAAAAACCAGAGACCGGGTATGGTGGTTCACGCCCATAATCCCAGCACTTTGGGAGGCTGAGGCGGGCGGATCACTTGAGGTCAGGAGTTTGAGACCAGCCTGACCAATAGGGTGAAACCTTGTCTCTACTAAAAAAACAAGAATTAGCAGGGTGTGGTGGTGGTGGGCTCCTGTAATCCCAGCTACTCAGGAGGCTGAGGCAGGAGAATCGCTTGAACCTGGGAGGTGGAGGTTGCAGTGAGCCAAGATTGTACCATTGTACTCCAGCCTGGGCAGCAGAGTGAGATTCCATCTCAAACAAACAAACTAATAAATATTTTTTAAATAATGCATCAAAAAGCCAGAAGACTGGAGCCCTCTATCCCCTGGCAGTGGGTGTGTGTGTGTGTGAAACAAGGAGAGACAGAGAGAAATTTTTAAAGACTTGAATGAGTAGGAACCTGTGAACTTTCATAAAACAAGTAATCCTCATAAAAAAAATTGTGCATGTTTTTATTCTGATCCAATTTGCACATCCTTTGACATGCATCTGTCTTATTTTACATGCAACAAAGTAAACTAGTAGCAAAAAAGCGGCCAGCATGTATTGAGGGGCAGATCTTTCTTTTCCACTTTCTGGCATTTCTGACATCTTCAGTCAGATGCCTCAGTACCAGACTGGCACCAACATGGACAGTGAAAGCTACAATGACCATCTGATGCTGTAAATACGTATTTCAAACAACACTGCAAGGTTTGACATTAACCAACGTAATTACATTCTTTCTAACTTTAAGAAACCTGGAGAATCCTAAGATTCTATAGGTTTATTTCAAAAGACTTCAAAATAAGACCATAGGTCAATTCTCATCAGTCACATGGAACAGTCTTATTAATCTCTAGTTGAAAGTAGCTAACAGAACAGGTTTAATGTTATTTTATCTATGTATAAATAATTTTTATGTTAGTGATGCTATAATACTTTCCAATTTTGTGTTTCTAAATTTTTTTGTCTGAAAGCCATAGTGAAAAGTTAAAAGTTTCAATTCTTTCCAATGAATTTGTATTCTAAACATTTTTATTAGTCAAGAGAAAACTGTAAAGGTAATTACTCCATAAATCTAAATTGTATTTAAATTTGAACCCATGTTGGAACAGACATCAGGCACACATACTCACCTGTTAGACTTGAATCAAGCAGAAAAGAACAAATCTCAAGTCAGAAAAAGAATGTCTCAGCTGGGCATGGTGGCTCACCTCACGCCTGCAATCCCAGCACTTTGGGAAGCCGAAGGAGGCGGATCACTTGAGGTCAGGAGTTCGAGACCAGCCTGGCCAACATGGTGAATCCCCATCTCTACTAAAAATACAAAAATTAGCTGGGCATAGGGGCAGGCACCTGTAATTCCTGCTACTCATGAGGCTGAGGCAGGAGAATCATTTGAACCCGGAAGGCAGAGGTTGCAGTGAGCCGCGATCATGCCATTGTATTCCAGCCTGGGTGACCAGAGCAAAACTCAGTCAAAAAGAAAAAAAGAAAGAAAATGTCTCAAACTCCCATCTTCAAAGGTGCTAAGTTTTCACTTCTCTCGAACAATACTACTAAGCAAAGACAAGAAAATTTTTCCAAATTATTTAAAAGGGAACTATTAAAGAGTCTGTTTCTATTAACTCTTACAGAATGAATCCTTTTTTCACTCTGTATAAGTGTTTATTACTAGATTTGTACTAATAAAGTACTCATTTAATAAAGGCATCTGAGACCAGCTTTTTACCACTGATTTCCCTGAACTTCGTAATTTGCAAGGATATTTGTGGTACTTTTATAGAAATGTAAAATCAAAACATTTAAAAGTCTCTAAATGGCCAAGCATTTTTAAAACCTGCAAAAATATAACAAGACACAACCCTACCACCAGCTACAAGATTAATATCAACACAACATACAATGTGGCCGGGCACGGTGGCTCACTCCTGTAATCCCAGCACTTTGGAAGGCTGAGGCGGGCAGATCATGAGGTCAGGAGATTGAGACGATCCTGGTCAACATGGTGAAACCCTGTTTCTACTAAAAATACAAAAATTAGCCGGGCGTCGTGGTGGGCACCTATAGTCCCAGCTACTCAGGAGGCTGAGACAGGAGAATTACTTGAACCTGGGAGGTGGAGGATGCAGTGAGCCAAGATCATGCCACTGTACTCCAGCCTGGTGATAGAGCGAGTCTCCATCTCAAAACAAAACAAAACAAAACAAAAAAAACCATACAATGTCCTGGCCTTTTATGCTTAGAAAACATATTATGTTAAAAGGTTAGAAGAAGTGGTAATGTCTCTCTATATTCAAAACCCACAGTGATTCATTATATAATGCTACTTCCAAGAGCAAAAAAATATTAAACCACAAACCTGATATTGTGAGGAACCCTAAACATACCCCCAAAGAAGTCAAAACCATCCTCAAAGTTCTTACAGCCTTCAGCTTTTAGGAAACTCATTCCTAACATGTTCCAAAATCTCTCAACCAGGAATACATCTCTCACCTATGTTTTTCCTGGAAGGATATATACCATCTTAAAATAAGCCACTCGCCTGGATGTTTAATTGGCGCCATCTGAGCCAACATGCACTAGGCCATGTGCAAATAGCCTTTAGAAAAGAGATTATGACAAGTTAAGACATTTTGGTTGTGAGTGTCAAAATCCCATTAGAGTATTTAAGGAATTATCCTTACTTCATCTCCATCATCTCTCTCATTTCTCAAAATAGTTTTATAAGATAGGCCTCATAGGTGGGCACAATGGCTCACACCTGTAATCCCAGCATTTTGAGAGACCAAGGCGAGCGGATCACTGGAGATGAGGAGTTCAAGACCAGCCTGGCCAACATGGTGAAACCCCATCTCTACTAAAAATACAAAATCAGCTGGGCATGGTGGCAGACACCTGTAATCCCAGCTACTCGGGAAGCTGAGACAGGAGAATCACTTGAACCTAGGAGGTGGAGGTTGCAGTGAGCCGAGATTGTGCCACTGCCCTCCAGCCTCGGAGACAGTGAAATTCCATCTCGGGAAAAAAAAATTTAAAAAAGATAGGCCTTATTATTTTCCCCATTTGAAGATATATTGAAACTCACAAGGGTTAAGTAACTTGCCCAATGTGAGACAACTAGAGAGCTCAGGAGCATGGATCTGAATTCTGACTGAGAGTCTATGCTTGCAACAACTAGGGAATTACAAACAGGACAAGTCATTACATGCAGGACAAACACAGACACGCTAGCCTTACACTTGTCCATTAGCTACAACATCCACTGAAGATAAAGTCAAATAGGTCTAGGCTTTTAGCAGTGAAGGCTGATGACACTAAAATTAATAAAATCTGGATAGCAAGGGCAGCCTGGCGTGGGCTAGTGGGCAAAGGACAAGGATTTCAAGTCCTGTCTCTGCCATTTCCTAGCTCTGGGACCTTCATCTCTCAACTTCTTTTTATTCCCTACTCTCAGGGATATTGGACAATTTGAAAAAAAAATTACAAAAAAAAATGCATGGAAAACTAGAAAACATCATCAAATGGCATCTCAGGGAAACAGTGAAGATTCAAGAGAAGAGAAAGGCACTTTCAATCAACTATCTAGATGGAAGTGCTAGCTTTTTGCCTCTTTTGAGAAGGAGTCTCACTCTGTTGCCCAGGCTGGAGGGCAGTGGCACAGTCTTGGCTCACTGCAACCTCCACTTTCCGGGTTCAAGTGATCCTCCTGCCTAAGCCTCCTAGGTAGCTGGGACTACAGGCACCTGCCACCATGCCCAGCTAATTTTTTTATTTTCAGTAAAGACAGGGTTTTACCATGTTGGCCAGGCTGGTCTTGCACTGCTGACCTCAAGTGATCCACCCACCTCAGTCTCTGAAACTGCTGGGACTACAGGCATGAGCCACGGCGCCCTGCCACTTTTTTGCCTCTTGAAAGATGCCAAGATCCTGGTTTTGTAAACCTGCAGGGCCCTAAGCTTTCTAACTTCTTAGTTTCCTCTACTATTCATCTAGGTATATGCCTAAAGGAGGATCAGTTAGCTCCACAGAGAAGACACAGAGTATTTATGAAATGTCTGCTTTTGCTTTGCACATGGTAGGGTGCGGGGGTTGGGGACAGACACTCATAGAAGCATTGCTGTAATAATAGAAGTGGGTTATCTCCATTAATAATCTGCTTGCCCACCATCTTTTTTTTTCTTTTTGAGATAGAGTCTCACTCTGTCGCCCAGGCTGGAGTGCAATGGCACGATCTCAGCTCACTGCAACCTCCACCTCCCAGGTTCAAGCGATTCTCCTGCCTCAGCCTCCCAAGTAGCTGGGACTGCAGGCATGTGCCACCACGCCTGGCGAATTTTTTGTACTTTTAGCAGAGATGGGGTTTCACTGTGTTAGCCAGGATAGTCTCAATCTCCTGACCTCATGATCCACTGCCTAGACCTCCCAAAGTGCTGGGATTACAGGCATGAGCCATTACACCCGGCTTGCCCAACATCTTTGTTATTTCACTTCCCTGGTAGCAACTAAAACCCTCCTTTCTGCATTAAATTCAGAATTGTGCCCCATCACCAACTCTAATGGTACTTGATCCCAACTGGTTCACCTTAGTGCTTCACCCTTGTCCAAACAGATGTGTGTGAACTAAGTCAGTCAAATCAGAATGCTTCTTTGCGTGTGTGTGTTTTTTTTTAACTGTAATTAAGAAGATTGAAGAGGAACAGCTGAGAATAAGAGAGCCTGGAGCTTCCAACTGCCACGTTGCTGCCTGCATGGGGAAATCTTGTTTGGTTTAGAGAGAATGGAATACCCATGTGGGCAGACACAGTCCAGATAACATCCTGCCCCCCCACCCCAGAAATACCCCTGTTAGTTATGGGTGGCAACAAATCTCTTGTTGCCCATGCAACTTTGAAATGGGATTCTGACACTTACAACCAAAATATCCTAACTTACCACAATCCACTTTCCAAAGAATAACCCTGCATTTCTCGGCTGGAAAAATTGAGTGAAACATGCTAGAAGAGACCCTAACGCCTAGCAGAAGACAGGACTGAATGTCCTTAACAGATCTATCCAATTCCACTTGCAAAATCTCTAGTGCTGCTAAACATAGCGGAGAATTATGACTACAAAGATCTGAAAACAACAAGAACAGCAATCTTCTCTGCAGGTAAGTGGAGTGTGCTTTTGAGGAGTTTGGCTCTGACACCCAGGCTGGAAGGCAGTTGCGCCATCTTGGATCACAGCAACCTCCACTTCCTGGGTTCAAGTGATCCTCCCCATCTCAGCCTCCCAGGTAGCTGGGACTACAGGCACCTGCCACCACATCCAGCTAATGTTTGCATTTTCAGTAGAAATGGGATTTCGCAATGTTGGCCACGAACTCCTGACCTCAAGTGATCCACCTGCCTCAGTCTCCCAAAGTGATGAAACCAGCAGTACCAAATACAGCACACACAGTGCTGAGCACCTTGCAAGCTGGCAAATGAATCTTCCTTTCCATTAAGATCCCAAGCGAGGGTTATCATTATTACTTTAAAAAATATATGCGCAATCTTAATACGTTAATTTCCCCCAATTAGTAAGATTCTCAAACATGTTATTAAATTTCTTTAAGATGTCTAGTATTCTGGCAAAATGTGACAATACTATATTCAAGCTTAAAAAAGCATTGTCAAGAATACAACATATTGGTTTCTAAAACCAACACAACTCTGTTTTCTCTCTAGTACATCATCACTGTTCAAATGTTATTAAGACCTTAAAAATTCGATTTGGCTAGTCTTCCTGTCCTCAGAAGGGATTTTCAACACATACACACACCCCACAAACATTCTAATTTTTGATGGCAATGAAGCATGGCTTTATCACAAAGACAAAAAAATTGAGAATTTTAAAAATATAGAGGCAGTACACATGGCTCTGAATGCACATTCTGATACCAATATATTTACATGTATATTCCCAGGAAGACATATTTTCACAGACTCACTCTCAATGCCATCAGGAATCCACTTCTGCTAGATACGAAAGAGCACAAGATAGTTTGAAAAAGGCTGGAGGAATGACAAGGACTTAATTCTTTCACCCATCCCTGGAGTCTGCTATTTTCTTAAGCCATCTGTAGGAATCTGAGAGCTCTCAGGTCAACTTCATTCATCTGTAAAGCTGACCTCAGTCTTTCTTGTTACCATCCCACATCCATTCATTCTTCCTCCGATTACAGCCCTCTGAGGAGAAACACCCCTACTGATTTGTAGACCATGTGCCTTGTGTGGAGTTGACTTTTCTCCCATCTCTAAAGTGAAGACACAGCTTGGGCCAGGCCCATCAGTGGGGCACAGAACCCCAGGCTGAGTGATTAGTTCACGGACATGCAATCATCCAACCAGAGCCAATGAGGTGCATGGCAGTAGGAACCCAGAAGGAAGGAGGCCTAAAGCTGTTGGGAGCCATCTTGTCATCACCTAGAGCTGAGAATGAAACCAACATGGAAGAGAGTAGAGGCCAGAGATGGAAAGACACCGGCTGCCCAATGACGTCAATCAGCTCTTGACACCTGGGCTTTGCAGTTATATGAGTCCATAAATGTCCTTGTTGCTTAAAGCCAGCCTGAGTCATGTTTGTGTTCTGCGACAGAGAATTCTAATGATGTATCCTGTTTTCCCTGTTTTAGACAATCAGTGTAGGGAAATTCTGGGGGAAGGATGTGAAAAAGTGGGAAGACTGGTTCCATAACGACAAGTGACAAGCCTGGAAACAAACACTGTGACCCAAGAAATACAAGTTCCCAGTAAAGTGTTAATCTACGCGACCTAGTGTCAAACACCCACCTTATAAAACATAAGCATTTGGTTAAAAGCCTAAAAGTGACTGGGCAAAGTACTCTAAATTGAGGTTGAACTCAGATGACTTTATTCAGAGAGCAATATTTTTGCCATACAATTATGCCTCTTACCACTAATTTTCTACATTTTATTTTGAAATGGAAATAGATCTGGGTTGAGAGGTAATGTGCAATCTTTATTTTCTGAATTATTTTCAAGGGAACATATGTGCATTTTATAATCAGAAAAAGAAACCTATTTGTAAACATAAAACAAGAATAAGAGCAGCATATATTTTAAGTTAAATCATCTGGTAAACACGTAAATTCTTTCTTAAATAAAAGAATTACTCATTGCACACAACATTTTTCTAGCCCTACCAACCCATGGCTATTCCATTGACTTCTGATCATCTTTAAACCTGTTTTGTTTTGGTTTTTTTTTAAAGTATGCCAAAAACAGAGTACAAAAGAAGAACCAATTTCCTTTTAAATTATCACCAATGCAACGTATGATCACACTCGATTTTCTTTGTAATTGTATGCCATTACCACTATTATTAGTATAAAAAGGTTATTTAGACTAGTAGCTAGCCACCGTTTATTATGTACACTTAATAATATGGGTATTATAAATGAACTAAACAGAAGAAAACAGTTGTTTTGAAAATTTCTTGGCTGTAAGTAGACTGTATTAAAATGTCCCAAGATCAAGTACATTTTATAGGTCTTTGCAGGGAAACACAAGTTTTAACCAAATCACCATCATTGCCCTATGTCGAGGAACCACAGTTAAAATCATTCACAAGGAGCTTGTATTTGGGAAAATAATACATTGGCTTTTCAAAACAAATTCCTATAATCTAGCTAATTTTCCATTGCATGCCCTAAATTTATCTTCCAGGATCATACACCATCAGAAGAAAACACCCATTGATAAAAAGATCCTAGAGCTTGGTTTTCAAATGTTTCAGTAAAATGTGGAAAATTTAATGGACAAAATGCATATTTCACTCCTGGGAGCAGAGAACAAAAAGGTGGCAATGTGAAGTGATTCATATATTCAAAAGTTAGTTCCTTACTCCAGAAAACAAAAAACAAAAAAAAACACACATACAAAAAGAAGGGAGAAGGATGTAAATCTAGACAAAGATATTAACAAGAAATCATCTGTTTTTGCAGAATAAAGGCTCTTTTAGGTAAGACACTTGCTCAGTTAATTTTGGTAGGGAAAATCACTTAATTATCTGGTGATTAAGGATTCTTCTCCTACTAGTTGGTTTATTCAGCAGCATTTCCTTCCAGCCTGATTAACAGCCTCTCAAGCTTGCTTCCTCTGATTTTTTTAGAGACAGGGTCTTGCTCTGTTGCCCAGGTTTGATCATAGCTCACTGCCGTCTTGAACTCCTGAGCTCAAGGGATCCTCCCACCTCAGCCTCCCAAGTTGCTATGATTACAGGCATGAGTCATCATGTCCAGCAATATTTGCTTTTACAGGAGAAGTATAAACAAAAAATGCAAACCATTTTTTTAAAAATCCCAGCAATATGGAACATAGAATGGCTGTATGATTACTCATTAAGATGTAGAGGTATCTATCCTAAGTGGCTTCACCAGAATTTCCACACCAAAGGGGTTTCAGGCAACAAACTGCTTGGAACAGGGTTGGGGTGGGGAGTGACCTGGGGGGACTTACTGAGAAGCTTCATTGGCCTCAAAGCACTTCCCTACTCTGCTCATTTCTTATCTCCTTGCTGCATTCTTCAGAGATCTGGGGCCTTCAATGACTTTTCTCTCTTCTACTCTATCCTGGATGACTTCACAAGCCAAACAACTGGTGGTCAAGTAACTATCTGCAAAATAATTAAGGATATCTAATCTTTCAAGCATATCTAGGAAGATTTATGAGTTTAGAGATTAACAAAAACCTTGGCCAGGTGTGGTGGCTCATGCCCGTAAGCCTAGCATTTTGGGAGGCCATGATGGGTAGATCACCTGAGGTCAGGAGTTCGAGACCAACCTGGCCCACATGATGAGATCCCGTTACTACTAAAAACAAAAATTAGCAGGGTGTGGTGACACATGCCTGTAGTCCCAGTTACTCCGGAGGCTGAGGCATTAGAGTTGCTTTAATCTGGTAGGCAGAAGTCACACTGCACTAAGATTGTGCCCTTGCACTTCACCCTGTGTGACAGAACTATATTGTGTCTCAAAAAAAAAAAAAAAAAAAAAAACCTCATAAATATCTGTAATATTAATGGAATCAGGCTTGAAGTTTCTTAATTTTTAAGATTTTTCACTGTTCATTTATCCTACAAATACGTATGACCTTAATAACATCAATTTGCGTAAGTAATCTAAATTCATTCTAAATGTAAACCTAAAGTCATCCAAAGAAGGAAATGAATATACACTTGCACATAAATAGTGATATATTATGTTACGAATATAAGATCAATTGATACTTACAGCCCGTTTTTTGAGCTATATAGCTTTCTCAATAGACTACTGTTGATCTAAAATCTAAAATAAAACACAACATTTTGGACCCAGAAAGTTACAACTCTTCAAACCACAGAAATATAAACATCTATGGTCAACTTAATGTCAGCTGCAAAGGAAGTAAAAAGGCATGTGGCATCTGTTAATAAACATACTTCCCTTTAAAATGTTCCACACTAATAGAGCAAGTTAGGAAAATATACTCTTATTTGATGTTTACTGGGACAGACTACTTCTGGTACAGGTGATTCAGAATTAATGTATGTAAATAAGGTGTTTCAAAAGACGCATAAACATCTTCTCTGCCATAATAGCAGCCTTGAGAAAGGCATGATGATACCACAGGTGTACTACCTGTACCTGGCCAACATGGCGAGACCCTGTCTCTACTAAAAAAGAGAAAAAAAAACTGGCTGGGTGTGGTGACACACGCCTGTAGTTCCAGCTATCTGGGAGGCTGAGGCGCGAGAGTTGCCTGAACCCGGGAGGCGGAGGTCGCAGGGAGCCAAGATCGTGCCTTTGCACTTCAGCCTGCGCCTTCTTCCAAAAGAGGGCACAGGTGCAATTACGTCATTTCTCTCTGTTTTGACTTCGACACCTTCAGGACTTGGCTGCACTGTACCTGTCTGGACTCAGCCAGCCACCAGCTGCAGCAGATGGAACTCACTACTTTCCATCCTTCCTGTCTGTCCTTGCACAGGATGAGCTCTCGGATGACGCATTCCTTCCCAATTTCTTCTCCTAGAACATTTCAGCTCATTCTTCAATATCCAGCTCAGATATGACTTTCTTGGCAATGCTCTCTCTTCTTCCCAACCGTAGAATTAATCAGTCCGCTCCCTGAGCACTGACCATATTTTTGTATTCATCTCTTTTGCAGAACTCATAATACTGGACTTTAAAGCATGAGTACATCAATACTTTAATATTTTAATCCAGGAACCATGTTATTTTATTCTACATCTGGCCCCCTGCCTGGCAAAGGCACTCTATATGTTGGTGGAAAAAAAAAACGAATGAATAAATGAATGAATCAGCGAGAACCAGTAACAAGAACTTAGTACAAATAAAGTCTAGCAGAGTCAGGAAGTCCATGTATTTTTGGCCTGTTTCCCACACAGTTTTCACATATACACACACAAAATGGTCAGAGAAATAGTTTCATAGTAAAATGTAGACACCTTCAAGTCCTGAATCCAGAGTTATTCTTCTGCTTTGAATAAAAAAGACTAAACACAGAAGTGTGGGCTGAAACATCTGGGTTTGAAAATCAGGCTATGTGTCATCTACCACCATTATAATACAGTTTATCTCGTTCGTATTATAGATCACAGCTTCAGGACGCTCATGCTTCTTATATGCAAGAATGAGAAACAGAGTAAAACGCTACATTGTTTTATTGTTTTGGCCTGTTTTCTAGGAATATTGTAAACATCTCCCCAAAGTCCAATTGCCTGCATAGTTGTCTAACAAACACTAAGCAATTCTTCTTCCAAAAGAGGGTCATTACTCAGGGTAAAGGGCAGTGTATCGTGGTAACCAAATAACCTAATTTCTTCCAACAACTCTCTCCCACAAACAGATGGCCTGAGGTAGAGAGAGAATGGCTGATTTTCAACTTATATGACCACTAATGACCACTTCTGCGCAAGGGAGAACGCCTGTTAGTCAGCAGCACCGGTTCAAAGGGGTTTACATAAGTTCACAGAAAAAGTCACAATACAGACTTAAGATAAACAGCTGTCTGCAGCTCTAAACCCCGTGACCTTCAACTTGACATCTAGTAGAAAACCTATTTACATTGTGATTGCACATGGTTGTATTTTAGCTGTTGTAAAAGTTTACAAAGATCTTCTAAAAATTGCAAAACTCTGTAATAACTTTGCCAATAGAAAGCATCAACCTCCACCTCCCAACTCTGATCTTTCATGTTCTTTGGCCCTCCAAACATCTCTGAAGAGGTAAATAGGCAGGACACCATTCAAGGAATCTTCTATCAACTCCCTTCCTCTTCCCACAATCCCATTCTACCTTAGGATGAGTGACAGCACTGCTTCTTCGTGGGTCTTAGTAGATTACACTGTCAACCAAGGACCACCCTTATAACCCTGCCCTGGGGTCCTGGTCTCTCTCACAGAACTCCTACCCTTAATTTGACCTAGCCCCTGCCTACTCCCACTCACTCTACCACTTCCTTCTGACCCCTACTATTAAGTTTGAAAAGTTCCAAACCTGTATAAAAAGCAAAAGAATGATCCAATTAACACCTATATAACCTTTCCATAGGTTCACTAACTGAACACCTATGCTCAATACAAAATAGATGATCCCCTAATTTCTTGATGTCAGTGATGGGGCCCTGCCTGAGTCAACTCAGCTCTTGGGATCCCACCCTCTTCCAGGTATTGCCAAAGGTCTCAGGGGGCAAGACCTAGTACTTCACGCCCATGGTCGTGGTCACTGGCTTTGCACTAAGGACCTGGAATCATCATCCTCTTTTCTACCAAATCTCAAGTATCACTGCTGCTGAAAAGTCTCTTGTTGCCCAACAAACACCTAAACATTCCCAAGAGTATTCCAACTTGATATGATAAATACTACATATTTATAAGGATATATACTCAGGTCAATTAATCTATCAAAGTCTTCATTCATCACCTGTTAAATGGGGATACTAACATCACCCATCACACTGAGTTGTGCAAATGATCAAATAAAGTACTAACTAGAGTGGCTGGCACATGGTCATCACGTGTCTGTTATTTTACCACCTTTTTTCAAATGTTTTCTTTACAATGTTTGATTTTCCAACTCTCCAACCTCTCAGCATATGCTGTAAGCCTTTCATCCCCTCCAGCACACTGCTTCATATACATCCTGGCTTGGAAGTCCTTCGTGGCCTGCTGCCCTTGTAAGCTTCCAAGCTCCACACACCCATCCATCCATCTCTTCTATCCATCTCTCCATGCACCAAGAACCCGAGCACACAGGTACGTACCATCCCAGATACACACTGTGCACCTACGTTGTTTTCCATTAACGTTGGGATCAATGTGCAAAAGTTATCTATGCTCACTATTCGGAGGAAACATCCTTTCCTCTGGGCTCATACAGGGCTTTCTTTTGTACCTCTATGAAGCCATCCTTGCTCCAGGTTCACGAATGGCTGGTGTTAGATAAGTAAGTCATGCGTAGGTTTACTAACTCCCTAGGAGCTGATTCTTACCTAAGGTATTTGTGACCCAGTCTGATCCCCGGAGCTCTTCTAGGTCATAGAGAATCCACGAGGAATTGGTTTCAAAATGCGCATATTCAGATCTCTGATGTTAATAATAATCTAATCGACAGAGAAAGATTTCCTAGAGATTTCTAGACTTTACTCCTTAAACACATTCTGTTTAGAAAGGAGCATGACTAGAAGACAGACCTTGAAAAGAGTAAACAGTGTTCTTCCATACGATCTACACATTGGTAAATGAGTATGCATCATCAAATAAATCAGTCAGAGATGACATCGGATCCTTGATTTTTTTTTTCCTGACAAATAATAAATCCATAGCAGGGCATTCTGACTTACCATGTGGGTTTTCTCTTTGCTTCAGCTCTCCTTATAATTATCAGAGAGAAATATTAAGTGAGGCTCTTTATTCCTCATTCTTTTATTAAATTTCTATAAGCTGAAAGTAATACCTGCAAGAACTCAATAGATCAGGTAATGTGTATGAGAAATGGAAGTATAAAATTACTCCTAAATAATCTTAGCATACTATGAAGGATACCAAGTTAGGTACATAATTACATTGTAAAAGATAGGCTTGTTTTTAAATAGGAGAGAGAAAAGCAAAAAAGGAAAACCTAAAAGTTATAGAACACATACACACATATATGTACACACTGCATGTGTATATTCACGGTTGTAATGACATGAATACAATTCATCTATTGTATTACTTTTCGTTTTTATTTTATTGCTGAGATAGAATCTCACTTTGTCACCTTGATTTTTTTTTCAAGGTTTGCAATGGCATGAGCTCAGCTCACTTCAACGTCCTCCTCCCAGGTTCAAGTGATTCTTATGCCTCAGCCTCCCGAGTAGCTAGGATTACAGGTGCCTATCACCTCGCCTGTATAGTTTTTTAAATGTATTTTTAGTAGAGATGGGGCTTCACCATGTTGGCCAGGCTGGTCTTGAACTCCTGACCTCATGTGATCCACCTGCCTCGACCTCAAGTTTGCTTGTTTGTTCTGGTGGGGAGGGGAGTTGTTATACAAAAATAAAAGAAATTTATCATGTTCCAACATCTATATGCAACACCTGGACCACAGAGAAATCAATGAATCTTTCCATGGCAAGGAGAATGGGAGTCATGAAGAGGACAAAACTTTAAGGTTACACCTACAAGAGAAAGAAGGCGCCTTGCTCAGAGACGTGAGCAGGAAAAGCTGGTAGGGTCACAGTGTTTGCACTGTGAGATTGGATGAGTTAAAGTGATCTTACCAGAAGTCTAAACAATCACATCATCCCCATACTGTCCCGTCTCCAGGTATAAAGTGAAAGAAGAAATGGAGGCTGGCAGTTTCTACAGATGCTAATGACACAAGAAAATATTAACGTAGATGTTAAGCACTAAGCCAAAATAATTTTCTAGATGCTGATGACACTTTTGAAGGGATAATACAGATGGCCAAGGCAATGGCAGGGGACGGGGACTTCCTCAAGAACTTTTACTACGTGTTCTTAAATATGAATTAATGCAAGACTCTACAAAGCTTCTTCTGTCCTTCTGGGATTATCTTCCTGTTTTCTCTTCTTCTTTATCCTCAAACTGCAATAAATAGATGGGAAATGGGAACACGATCAGCTCTGAGAAGGGGGAGACTCAGTTCCTTTTTCACCAATTCAGGTCTTTGTAGCAGACACACATGCTTGGTCACGATTGCAGACTAAAGATGAGGTAAAAATTGGAATACTTATTCAACTGAGCCATAGCAAATATTTTTGAGATTATGTCTCAATGCCGAACCCTCAGAAATGACTTCTCCAGCATGTGATAATCATCAAACATGAAGATTTCCAGAAGCAAATCAACAGAGAAAGGAACTGACTATATGTCTATCTGTAAGTGACAGAATAGGGAAGAGGTAACTATTCTTTGATCATACTAGACCACCACCTTAGATGCCATGCCTGTGAAGACCTGAGACACATGAATAATTAACTTTAAGCTAAGTAAGTAATCTTCAACAGTACTCCTAAAAGTTTATGGTGCATCTGAAACACGTGCTTTCTGTGAACTCAGAAGTTAATGAAATTCTATTTTCCTAGTCAGGTAGCTACTTTATATGAGATAATCTAGATAAACTTTCAACCAATCTAGTAGGATTCATTCAGTTTGTGCAACTTCTAAGACTCTGTATGACTTAGCGAAACAGAAGATGAATAAAAATGGAAGAAAATGAGGTATAGATGGAAAGTGTAGTTCAAAACATATCTGAGTGTTGAAGAAAATAAAAGCACCTACAGAAAGAATTCTTGGTTTTAAAATAATATATCTTCATAGAAAAGTATACATGCAAAGATAAAAAACATCTCAATCCACAAAATTATTTCAAGAACTAGAGTACTTAATCAAGCCCAGTTTATGAAGTAGGAGTTTCAGATACCTAAAAATAACATGTGAATGAGGAAGAGTTTTTCTAAAATCAAACCCTTGTTCTCTCCAAAATCATGTTCAAAGAGACATGTTAAAATTATATGTTCAAGTGCAAAATCTAAATTTTGTTTTAATACTTTCTAAAGTACATCTATCTCCTAAAAAGAAAAAGGTAAAATGTTTTAATAGTATATAGGCTTATCCTTTAAGAAAAAAAACAAAGGACTTCTTTATTTAAAAAGGTCAATATTTTTATACTGATTTATTTAAGATGGGTTCTTAGGACACCAAACAGACTCTGCCATTCACAAAATCTAAGTGAATCCATAATAAGATAAAAAGAAATTTACAGGAAATCACAGTGGCAATAAATTTACTGAATTATTATTTATAGTGTGTTTGTGACGAAGTCAGCATAACAAGGCAACAAGCCAGTATTTAAGGGCCAAAAGATTTATCCAACATTAAACATATCAGTCTACGCAGGCCTGGAGTTTGTAATCATTATCGCGGTTTAATCTGTCTTTGCAAAACATAACTAAAAAATAGACTGTGTGCCTCTGTGATTAATCATTTGCATTTAAAGCCAATCTGAACTAATATAAAAGGTCCAAAAATGTGACATCAAGAACACAGTAGTGAGAGACGATGGAATTTGTTTAGAATACCATGTTCTGAAAGTGCCATGCAACCTTCTGTTAAATATTTGGTTCATTCCATTTTGTCATCCTGATTTGTATTCTGGAAGCTGTTAGAGGTTACAGGATTATTTTGTTACAACCACAACATATGTTGGTGAGCAAAATCCCTGATCAGTTGCTAAGTTCTTCCCCATTCACCCCAAAGAATAACGGCGCTTGAAAATCCCAAAAAGAGTTGTGGATTCCTAAGGCTCAACTTTCTGCAAAAAGGATAACAGTGTGCAACGCGGCAACCTACAGAAAAAAAAAACAATCAGTGTAAACAGCTTGTGAGTCCAGGCGATATGCAGCAGGAGCATAGAGTAGAAAGCTCAGATGACAGTGTACTTTGAATGAAAATGGCCAAGGTGTGGAATTCTCAAAATAAAGCAAAGCTGGCAGTCCATCCTCTCAGCATTTGGTGTTAAACTTTGGAATGCTGCCAGATACATAAATGTAGCCAAGGAGAACACATGTCTTTAAGAAAATGAAGACATTTTCAGAAAAGAAAAAGAAGAGAAAACAGGGAGGGAAGAAGAGGGAGAGAGAGAATGAGAGAATAAGAGAGAGAACAGAGCTGCATTAACTAAGCAGTTGCAGTTATTAACACTGCCTCCTCTACCTCCCCCCTCATCAACACTGCTTTAACTCTGATGACCAGTACTTATTTGCAGATGTACATAGTTTTCCCTGATCTTGGTAGCATCAAAGAATTTATACACTTAGCAATTCTTGCACAATCTCTTGAAAAGAACAGCACAAATGTTCTACCCATCCATGCCAAGCAGGACTTGTTACTCTTCTCCACCTATTTTTCTTCCAGTAAGTTAATTTATCTGCTTAGATTTTGGTTCTAAAATAAACTTCTAAGACAATGAATCTTAGGGATTTGTTTTTCTTTCTTTTGATGAATTTAGGAGAAGTTACATGAAAAACTAATTCACTTAATAAGCTATAAATTTATGCAAAGTGCTAAATACAAAACATGAAGAATTACAGCTTTTCCAGGTTTATTATGATGAGAAACAAAATTTTTTCATTCATGTATCTGTTCTCAACACATAGCCAAAGAGTTTATACTGGAATCAAAGATAACCTCAATAGCCACAGTAATCTTAATAACAAGTCTAAGATAACTATAGCTTTATGTATTAAATATCTTATAGCACATAAAAAATTTTAAAAATAATCTTCATTCATTCTAATAACAGTGCCTAGAAGTCATATTAACACTTTGTTCTCCTTAATAAATTAAAATTATGACAATTTACAAAGCAAAAGCCCCTGTGAACTGCAACACAGCTTCTAAAGGGGCTTACTTAAAACCAGGTGCCATAAATATGCCTAACTTTGCCCAGATTCACAAAAAGGGTGATTCATGGGCCCACATCAGCCTCAGCCAAACCTCAAAACAGGTGATTCATACTTGATTTCATTTCTGTTTACTTTTCTTTTTAAAAAAAAGTTTATGTTCCTATGACTTTTGTGGGAGAAGGGGAAAAAAAAAAAAACGCTCCTCGAATTCCAATTCTACTTTTCATGACCAGCAAGAGTGGTAGAGGATGCCAAACAGTATCACAAACTACACATCTGAGGAGCTTTTCATGAGAGAAGGGAATTATGCTCATTTTTTAAAATCATGATGCCTAGTGAAAATTTACAGTGCTGAAGACATTCTCACTTTCCGGTACAGAAGGAAGTTAAAAGCAGAAGACGAACTTTTATCTTTGTATGTATTTGTTCAAAAAACACTGGGAGGAATTTGTCTGCACGTCTTCCTTAGATCAAAGAATGAAATGGTTATTGATTATCATTTATTCATCTCCTTTAGCTACAAAGGAGTACAGCATAACCAGTAAGGACAAGAATCTGGAGTCAATCACTTGGATTCAAATCTTGACTCCAAACTTACTTGTAATGTGACTGTGGAAGAGACATTTTACCTCTGTGCCTCTGTTTCCTCATCTGTGAAATGAGGAGACAGAACATATAAGTAAGCATTTAATAAACCCTATTATTTCCCTCTGCCATAGTCTATTTCTTATTCAGGTTTTAACTAATGTTACAAATAGGAAGTAATGCTCATAAATAATAGCAATAAACTCTTAAATAATGCATATTAGATATGGTTCTAAACAAATTACAAGTGATAACTCATGTAATCCTTACAACTAACTTTTGAGATAAGTATTATTTTCCAGAGGAAAAGGCTGTCATACAGAAAGATTCAGTTACTTGTCCAAAGGCCAACTAATAAATAGCAAAGCCAGAATTCAGACTCATGTAGCCTGGCTTCCAAGTTCAGGCACTTACCACTAATCATCTTCTTGAAGAAAACTGTTTAAGTAAATCTTAAAACATCATAATTTACATGAAATATAAATATACCAATTGTAAGTTCAGTATATAAGTGATCATGTGTTGCATCTACGTAACATTTTGTCTGCAACTTAAAAGAATGATATTTAAAAAGCAATCAGATAAACCATAGTTAACTTTTGTTCCAATTAATGTTTGGGGAAACTGCAACGAAGAACAGATTCTGTCTTTGAAATATTTGATATACTGTATAAGATAAGCTAGTTTATCCCTTTACAACAAGGGATAAAGTTGGTTCTGTTTATACGGAACAGAACCAACAGCAACCTCATCTTCCACAGTTTGTGGGAAATCCCACTAATATCTGCCATGCACAACCAATGACCCCAATGGACAGACCCCTTCCTACAATACTGGATCAAGACTCAGCCCTTACCCCAAGGTGTAATATGGAGCCAATGTCCAGGGTAAAATTAACTATCTTCACGAGGCTTGTCATTTCCCTAATTCCTCCTCTGACGTATCACTGCCTTCAAATAGGTTGATAATGTCAAGGGCCGGAAGACTAGTTAATTGACTAACTAATGGTGAACTGGTTTATTAACAAAATGGAAATTTCATCTATTTAACTGCAAAAATTCTTTCATGGTAGCTGCTGTTCTGCTTTATAGCCTAACACAGAAACATATCCAGAAGAAAATTTTCCTGAAGACTAATGATTCTTCTTAAAGGTAAGTTTCATTAAAGCACCACAAACAAATGATGGTTAAAATGTACAACTAAAAGACTGGAAAGGTAAAACCAACGGTAAATGCTTTTTACCCTTTTACTTTGTAGCCTTTTTCTGCTGATGTTGCAATATATTCAAATGTTTCACTGTATTCCAATAAATATTTATAATTTTAATCAAATTGCTACAAAATTATGACTAATGAGATATTGACTACAAAGAGTGATAAAATGCTTTCATAAAATCTTCCATGTATATAATGTGATATATATGATATGTATATGACATATCAACATATATGTAATATGACCTCTCTCTCTCTCTCTCTCTCTCACACTCTGTTCTCCAGATGTTCCCTAGGTCTAGCCACAGTTAAACTGTGGGTTAGAGATCAGAAAAGCGGGTATTAGTACTACAATGAGCTACCACTACACTGTCATACAACAGACTGAAATGAAAAAGATTGACACTATTAAGTGCTAGCAAAGATGTAAGACAACTGAAACCATCATCCTCTGCTCGTGGCAGTGCAAATGGCACAACCACCTTGGAAAACTGTTTCACAGTGTTTACTTTAGTTGAATACAGGCATGCCATATTACCTAGCATTCCACTCTATTCACTAAACAAAAACGCATTTATGTAAATCAAAAGGGCACATAAGAATGTGCACAGGGACATCACTCTCAGTTCCCTCAACCGGAAACAACCCAATGTCTACCAACAGTTGAGCACATAAGTCAAATGTGGTATTTCCACACAATGGAATGCTGCAAAATCACACCAACAAACCAAAATCAACCAAAGAAAATCCACAAATTACTAAAATGTCCAACACAGACACATGTAGCAGCCATCAAGTTCAGTGAGAAAAATCAGACACAAAATGATTCCATTTACACAAAACTTCAAAAACAGGGAAAACAAATTGATGCTACTGGAAGTAAGGATAGTGATTACCTTCAGTGAGGAAAGAGAGAATGTGACTGAGAAAGGTCCAAAAGGGGACATGTAGGGGCTGACTGCTTATTTCCTTACCCGGGGGGATGGACCTTGTGACAACTCACCAGACTGGACACATGATTTGTGCACTTTTTGGTATACATGTTACATACATGATCAATAAGAAGGTTTATTTTAAAAGGCCAATTTTCAAGCCTAATTATATATTAATCTCTACTGGTCTGCTGGAGCTGCCAGAACAAATTACTGCAGGTGGTTTCAACAGTAAGAATTGTCTCGAGGTTTTGAAGGCTAAAAGCCCAAGGTCAAGGTGTCAGCAGGGTTGGTTTTTGGTGAGACCTCTCTCCTTAGCTTGTGGACAGCTGCCTCCTCACTATGTCCTCACATGACCTTTCTCTGTGTGCACGCATCCCTGTTCTCTTTTTGTCTTCTTAAAAGGATAACAGCCAGGTGCGGTGGCTCATGCCTGTAATCCCAGCACTTTGGGAGGCCAAGACGGGGGGATCACTTGAGGTCAGGAGGTTGAGGCCAGCCTGGCCAACAGAGCAAAACCCTGTCTCTACTGAAAATATAAAAATTAGCCAGACATGGTGGTGCATACCTGTAATCCTGGCTACTGGGGCAGCTGAGGCAGGAGAATCGCTTGAACCCAGGAGGCAGAGGTTGCAGTGAGCCGAGATCACACCACTGCACTCCAGCCTGGGTGACAGAGCGAGACTGTGTCTCAAAATAATAATAATAATAACAACAACAACAACAACAACAGAATGTGCCTTTTGTTACTATCTGCCATGTATTCCTGCAAACACTCCAGGAAACCATTTCTATTAAATATCTGGCCATCTTATGCTAGCTTTTACTTTTTTTCAAATGACAGCAAAATGGGAATGCTGTCTTAACAGAACAGAAATTAAATTACCAAAGGAGAAATAAAATTTTTAACTCAAAACTCTTGCCAAAGACACTACTTTTCCTTTTGTGACAGACACAAGCTGGTATTTGAGGATTTTTGATGATATGCCTGTGTAATCATTACCCCAAACTCTATGCCATAGCAAACACCTCACTGTATTGATATTCTAGGAAACAGAATTTTATATTTGCCCTTTGGGATAAATTTGATTTTGCCTTCTTACATGCTCATGTATGTTTTGGCAATATATATCTAAATGTACATTAAATCGTTTAACAGCTCTTGTTATCACTTATAATGGTGTTTTAAGCCTACATTCATTACTAAGAACACAAAATAACGTTACCATGAAGAAAAACACATTCCAGCTAACTTATACACAATATGGCAATCTCTCCTTGCTGTGTGAATTGAGTTCTCAAAACTCCATGAAAAAAGAATTCACAGTCAAAATACAATTTGAAATTGGGGTCCAGCGATTGCCTTTACATGGCATTTCTACAGGGCTTAATGAGTAATAATAGGTTCTATACTATGCATTTCTATTCATTGTGTCTTGCTTACTTGAAACATATTTTCGTTTCCATGCAATTTCAACAAGCATCTTGGAATTATTTGTGGCTTTGCTGCAGCTACTATGCACATTAAGGAGAGCTAGTTATTTTCTGTTTCAGGTCCTGCAATGTTCAGCCTTGATATGATGACTCAGAGTTGTAGATTCTAACTCTCATTCTCCAGGTTCAATCTCCCTGTCTCAGAGGCAGAATAAATATGCGTGCTTGAAATGGAAAAGGCATTGGGTAACTTTCCTTCAACTGACTCACCCAAGTCACTATGTCCCAAGGCCTTCCCTTCATCAGCAGGACTATGAAGCCTGGATTCTGCCCATGAAAACATCAGGCCAACACATACAGCTTCCGCTCCTCTAACAGCCTTCCCAGCAATTGCTGACACCATTAGAACATAGCTCTAGGGCTGGGCCTCACTTGGCTTCATCTTTTTTACTTTCTTTGCCCCTTCTTAACCAACTCTTTCTCTCACTTCCTGCAACCACAACAATTCCCAATTGGCATGGACCAGGACCAATTTTTTTCCAGTTGCCAAGTTACTTGGATGTACCACTGACATACTCAAATGTTGCAAGGGGGTACTGGTGGCTGGGGACAGATCATCCTTTGTTTTAAGGACAGTGCAAAGAGGCAGCAACCAGCCAAGATCAAAATCCCCACCGATGCTACAGGTAGACAAGTTCAAGTTCAACCGCAGCGAACTGTGGGAAGGAAACACGAGGGAGGCACCTGGGGAGTACCATAAGGAGCCAGTAAGGGTGGAAAGCCAGTGAAGGGTAACTGTCCCTAACAAAACCCAAAAGGTCAAAGGATTTATAGAAGACCCACCTGCCACACAAACAGGGGGCAGGGTGGAATCTATGGTCGTGATGATGGACCCAAGCAGCTCTGGGGAAAGTAGTATCCAAATCACACAGGGCAGCTTGTCCAGTGACAACCAATATTCTGGGGAGTGAGGTGTCATTGATAAGAGATGGTCCATGAGAGCACTGGTCAGACACTGGGCACCCCTGAGCCCCACGAGCGGGTTCTCTGCAGCATGCTCCTCCCTGGCTTTCCACTCCATGGAGGGGAGTTAGAGGAAGATACAAGTTCACTCACTCCTGATGAGAATTCATTCTCAACACATAGCCACAACCCTCAGAGGTCCAGCTGCCTCTGTGCTCTTCCTCTGGTAATGGAATTCCTTTCTGTTACCATATATAAGAGTGTTTATATGTTGGGGAGCCTGGCACTGTCTGTTTAGGGGACTGCTCCAGGCTGCTTGGCAGGAATACACTACATGTTAACTGAGACAAAGGCTGTGTCTCCAAAGGCAGAAATGGTTTAAATTATGTCTCAGTGATACTGTATGTTCTATTTAACCTCAGTAGCCTCAACCATTTCAAGAGCAAGAACAATTTTTCCTTTTTCAATTCAAGCTCAAAGTGAGAAGAAGAAAACTCAACTAGAGAAACTGTAGTATCTCACAGGTCGGGATACAGACGCACCATGAGGTCTCTGTCCCTCTAAACAAAAACAACAACAACAAAGACTCAAACCCGCCATCATTTCTGCTGGAGTTCTCTCACTCTTTCGAAGAAATCCTCTGTAATGAATTCTACACTCATCTTTCCTCAGCTTGCCAAGAAAGACTGTAATTATTACTTAGTCTCACTTAAAATTTAAACATTTTAATTATGACATTAAACAGCACCACTTTCACTTCAATTAAAAGTAAGTACAATCACTTCAATTAAATGTAAGTACAATCATATATATATAAATCTTAAGGAAAAGAGCAAAAAACCACCTTTAGAAATCTAAAGTCATTTTAAGATACTTATCAAAACCATGAACTTGAAAGCTGTCTTACCTGGCGAACGAAACTATTTGAGGTAGTGTCAGATGACGTGCTTCCATCAGATCCTTTAAATCTGTTTTTCCTTCTGGCTCCTTTTCCATATGACTACAAAAAGAAAAAAAAGAAAAAGAAAAAAAAGACAAATAAGATTATTATGACACCCTTTAACAGGAATACAGGCCTAGTCATAGAAAATGTCCAAGACCAAAAACAAGTAATACATTGCCATAACATAGGCATCATTCGAAAGGTAATATTGGTGGGATTTCACAAATCTATTTCCAGTCAGTGACTATGTGTGGGAAAAGAGTTTTTTCTTTCTTTTTTTGAGATAGAGTTTCACTCGGTTGTCGTCCAGGCTGGAGTGCAATGGCACGATCTGAGCTCACCGCAACCTCCGCCTCCTGGGGTCAAGTGATTCTCCTGCCTCATACTCCTGAGTAGCTGGGATGACAGGCATGCACCCCCATGTCTGGCTAATTTTTTATTTTTAGTAGAGATGGGGTTTCTTCATGTTGGTCAGGGTGGACTTAAACACCCTACCTCAGGTGATGCGCCCACCTCAGCCTCCCGAAGTGCCGGGATTACGGGCATGAGCCACCACACCAGGCCGGGGAGGAGAGTTTTCTAGGCAAAGAATTTAGTAATTAGTGAATTAAAACAATGTATGTTATCTGTTATAACTATGTTAGCAGGTCAGAGGCAAAAGCCTATAATGATAAAGCATTTAAAAATAAGCATTTAAAACAGGAAGTTAAAGGTAAGATGATGTATTTGAATAATAGGACTGGATCAAGCGCCAACATCTAAAAACGAACTTGCTTTTCCTCTATTTATAGTTTACATTTAGAACTCTAAAAATAAACTATGCATCAACCTATGTTTAACTCTAAGCACAAATACAGTTAAGTGCAAATATTAAACATTAAAATATAAATGAACAATAGCTTAACAATGACTTCAGAGTTAAATGCAGCACACAGGTTGGAATTCTGGCTATGGCAAATCTTGAGCAAATTTCTTAACTTTTTCGAGCATCAGTCTTTTCATCTTTAAAATGGGGTTAAGTATTAGATGAAATAATACTTCATAGGATTAAGCATGAAATGGAATAATGTATTTATAGCATTTAGCATAAGATCTAATACATGATAAGGACTCAAAGTAATATATAAAAAGAGATATCCATGTAGGGGTTAGAAGATATAGGGACAAACTGGGCTAAAGTGTACAACATGCTGAGAGTGATTAGGCTCATAGAGACTTCATTAGATTATCAGAAATTACAACATCTATTTTTAAAATCATCCCATTCACGTTCTGAAAATGCTATTTGGTTATGCTGTCTCTATTCATATGGTTTTCATTAAAATATCTTATAAGCCATAATATATGTAGTACTTAGGCAAGCTGAAATCGATTACAAACATTTGTGTTATGAGTAATTTAGATGAATTTGCAATCAGAGAGGGTAGTATAATCTTAAAGCAAAAAATTTTCTTATATATGTTTGTTCTCTTCAGAGTATCTAAGGGATTTATGTAATATAAATGTGTTTCCATGACATTTAATTAACTCTCAACTTCATAAAAGGCAAGAAAGCTAGGCTGGGCTTTTGTAATGTAATATACAAGGTCTTCTTCACTAAACAGCTTACTCTTACTTAGGTAAACATTATTCAGTAAACTGTTGAAAAATAACATTCTTTTAACCACGTTTTTTCTTTTCCAATTATTATGTAAAGGTTCGGACAGATGCGTTTTTCTAAATCCTAAGAAGGCTAAAATAAAGTATGAATATCTCTTTAAAATTTTCTTTTAAATTTATATTAACCCATACACAAAAATACCTATTGCCTTGCAAGTATTTTTAAGGCCTAACATGTTTCTTTGAAGGTGTAGGGGCAATCTGTGTTAAATTCACCATTTATCCTCAGGAGGAACATACATTATCTTGGAGAACAAAGACAAAGGATAATCTTATCCCATTTCTTTTTCGAGACCGTGTCTTGTGCTGTCACCCAGGCCGGAATGCAGTGACATGATCATGGCTCACTGCAGCCTTGACTCCCCCCACATGCCCTGGGCTCAAGCAATCCTCCCATCTCAGCCTCTCAAGTAACTGGAACTACAGGCACACACTGCTATGCTTGGCTAATTTTTTGTTTTTTTTGTAGAGACAGGGTCTCACTATGTTGCCCACGTTGGTCTTGAACCCATGGCTTTATGCAAATTTCCCGCCTCAGCCTCCCAAAGTGGTGGGATTACAGGAGTGAGCTACCATGCCCAGCCAGTACCATTTTTAACTGAACAGAAAAGAGTATCTTTGCAATTATGTTGTCCTTTTATTTTAGCATTTTAGTGATAAATATGTTTCAATATTCAGCATCTTGGATGTCTAGGCTTTTTTGTGGTTGCTCACAATTGTACAACAGGCACTGTGACAGCCACAAAATGTTGAAGACATTCAGTCCCAGAAGAGATGATTGTTCTCTGCAAGAAGTTGGACACATTTAAAAATTCACATTAATTTTTCCAGATCTCTGAGAATTCTGCTCATAAATGCTATTTCAGGCATACTTAGCTACCTATGCAAAGTATAGGTAATGAAATTATTACAGTTTTCTACTGCGCTAAGATAATTTACACATTAAACAACTATGGCACACTGAATTGCATGCAAGCTGGTGACAGTTTTGAGAAAAAAAATTGTTCTTCAATTACTTAAATTTATAAGGTGTGATTTATTTAAAGTATTCATTTATTCATGCCTTAAGATTGTTAAAGCAAATGCCTATCAGGTATCATCTTTACTAAAAGCCAAAATAAATATATATGCTTCATTTTATCTCTATTCTGCTATTTTGCTAATTTCCACAGTAATTTCTCAACTAAAATTTCTTTTTTTTTTTTCAAACTGTAGAGTGACTATTTACTGACTAGTTTTGTTTTTTTTAAATGTAATAATCAGGATTAAAAAAAATTTAAAGCATCTTTGGAAAGCTTAGTCCATTTTTATATACCTTTAAAAATGTCAGTGAAAATTCATCCTGCCATTACAAAATTAAGTTTCTTTTAATCTAATGTGTAATTAAAATTAAGTCCATCTTGCTTGAAAGATTTATTTTTCAGTTACTTGAAATCCTTGAAAATAATGACTAGACTACTTCTTCTGAAGGAATTCTGGGGGGAAAAAGTGAAGGCCAAACCTCTCCCAAATGAAAAAGACAGGTAAGATTAAGTGTTCTAATATTTAGTTGACTAACTGAAAAAATATATATGTGTGTGTGTGTGTGTGTGTGTGTGTATACATATATATATGTAGTTTTAGTTAATTTGCTACTTCAAATGCAGCTACTTTCGTGAAAAATAGTTTTTCTAAATATTTTTAACCAACATTAAATATCTGAACACCCAATATCTGAAACAGTTAATCCTGAAGGCAGCCCAGGTTGTACAAGGAAAAGGTGAGGCAGGAAAGGAGATCTGGCCATAGCACATGTGTTACCTACAGATTCTCCCTCCCGTACACAGGTCTCTACGTCCTTCTCAAAAGAGTCCAAAAAGTGACTAATTTCCACTCATTGCTATTAGCTATATGAAGCTTCATAAAAACAAATTATGTCACCATAGTAAAGGGGAAAAAAATCCTTATATCCCTTATATTTACATTCCTCTAGTTGTTTCAAAACATCAAGCTAAGATTGCAGAAACTGGAGAAAAAACTTAAGAAATTTCCAAAAATATATTAATGACTTATTTAAAAGACATGCCAAATTCATCATGATGTTAATATCAGCTTAGAGTGAATGAATATCTATCTTCCTTGGCACTAAATAACTTAAAAATGGACTCCAGTCTTAAAAATCAGCAAATAAATGTTCACCTTTTCACAGGTAATTAAGATCTAATTTCTGTATAATTGAAGGAGACAATAGTAACTACTTATAGGAGTTGTCAGTTAACTGAAGATTTCAGCCATGCACACAAAGTTGTCTTGACAGCCCCTGGGGACAAACTGAAGAATGATGTGGTTTCTGTGCTTTGATGGTTATTGTGACAGTTCTCCTACCTACAGATTACTTCCCATGAGCATAATACTGATGCTTAAAATCAGGCTGAGCACGGTGGCTGACACTTGCAATCCCAGCACTTTGGGAAACTAAGGTGGGCGGATCGCTCGAGGTCAGGAGTGCAAGACCAGCCTGGCCAACATGGCAAAACCTGTTTCTACTAAAAAAATACAAAAATTAGGCTGGATGTGGTGGCTCACATCTGTAATCCCAGCACGTTCGGAGGCCGAGGCAAACAGATCATTTGAGATCAGGAGTTCAAGACTGGCCTGACCAACATGGTAAAACCCAGTCTCTACTAAAAATACAAGAAAATTAGCCAGGCGTGGTGGCAGGTGCATGTAATCCCAGCAACTCAGGAGGCTGAGGCAGGAGAATTGCCTGAACCCAGGAGGTGGAGGTTGCAGTGAGCCGAGATTGGACCACGGCACTCCAGCCTGGGTGACAGAGCCAGACTCTGCCTCAAAAAAAAAAAAAAAAATTAGCTGGGCATTGGTGGTATGCACCTGTAGTCCCAGCTACTCAGGAGGCTGAGGCAGGACAATTGCCTGAACATGGAAGGTGGTGGAGGTTGCAGTGAGCCAAGATCGCACCACCGCACTCCAACCTGGGCTACTGAGTAAGACACTGTCTCAAAAACAAAACAAAACAACAATAACAACAAAATTCGTCTTCATCTTTCTCAGTTCGTATTTATTGATGTTTATCCCTTTAAATTTCCAGTTTCCTCATCTTACGGCCCAAATCAAACAAAGCCGAAACTATCCAGAGAGAAATCATATATCAAATCTCCTCATTTACCAATAGCTTAGTGTGAATAAGCTAAGGCTAGGATTCTTTACTAGGTGAGAAGTAGCTAAACGACCTTCCTAGAAAAAGGAGAAAAATAAGTTGCCTTTTATATGGCTCAGTTCATACAAAAGCAAAAAGGAACAAGGAGGCTGCATAGAGTTCTTGGGGGTGGGGGTGGGTGTCTAGCAGGTAGAGGTGGGAGGAGGGAGGAAAGAGGAGGCCAGGAAGCAGAGATCCATAGGCCCAGAAAGAAGGAGCAAAGGCAGGGAGGGCAGAAGCCCAGGAACAGCACATGCCTTCTTCACAATCTACCTCCCACCAGGCTTGGAAAGATCACTAAGACAGGCCTGGCTCCTTTAAGTGATGTCATTAAGTAGTTTTCTCTCTGTGTAGTTGCGAAAGTAACAATGTATGGTTACAGTTAGTTTGTAACATTGTTTTTGACCTCTATAATCTGTAGGACAGAGGCCACAAAATTGAAGAGGATCACCATCCCCTACTAGGTAAACATATTTTGCTTAGCTTCTCTTGAAAGGAATTAAATACAGCCCCAGATAAACTGAGTCTGCACATAAAGAGACAAAAAGAAAACAAACATAAGAATATAAGAGTAACAAAACCTCAAACCACTCAGAATATTTCAAATTCTGAAACATACTCAGAAATTCTGATTCGCATGTCTGTAAATTTCTCCCATGTCACATCAGGAAAAAAAAAATACCATTCAAGAGGAAAGTGATGGTGGTGAGGAGTGAAGATTTCAGCAAAACACAGTTCAGGGTCTATGATCACCAACTCTGCAGTCTGCAGAAAACTCATTTGTACCAGGGACCTAAGAATATTTCAGGAAAACAGTGTTGATTTGGTTCAAGAGCCACGAGAAAACAGCTGCTACTCTTTTTCAATAAAGCTCCTTGCTCCAGCTATTCAGGATGTTGCCATCATCAGGCTGTATAACACAACAAGCTTGAAAAGCATCTGGCAGACTCAGCTGTGGTGGGACCAGCTGGGACCTGTTGCTAGGAGCAAAACAAACAGGCCCACTGGTGACTGTCTGTTCAGTTTCAGGTGTGACTAGAGGTGCCACTTACAATCTCTCTGAGGCCTAGAGTGCTGAGAACCCGTTCTTGTCACTCCTCCATTTCCTCTTCTGTTACCTATCAATCCCTGTCACCTGCTTCCCATTCACCCACCCTTCAGGCAAGAGCTATTCAATTCCCCGGAGAAATTACCGGTTTCATACTTTAATGTTGCCCAATTGAAATATCATATGAGCCATATATATGGTTGAAATTTTCCAGTAGCCACATTAAAAAGGTAAATAGCAATAGGTGAAATTAATTGTAACAATGCACTTCTTTAACCTAGCATATCCAAAACATGGTCATTGCAACATGTCACCAATTTAACAGTTACTGATAAAGATGTATTCTTTACTTCATCTTAAGCCTTTGATATCTGGTGTGTATTTCACATTTACAGCACGTTTCGGTTCAGACTAATCACATTTCAAGTGCTCAAAAGCCACAGGTGGCCAGTGGCTACCACAGTGAGCAATGCAGATTTGGAGCTTGGAGGGAGGGTCCTCTGTGAGCACCTCATCTTTGGAGGTAGACTGTGTCCAAGTTCACACTGAAATTGTTCAACAGGTTACCTAACAAGCAATGCAACTTTCTTAATTTAGGACTTTTAAGAATTTGCAGTTAAATTGCCACTCATTTCTCAGGTAAGGAATGTATCCATTTTGGACCTGGTGTGGTGGTTCATGCCTTTAATCCCAGCACTGTGGGAGGCCGAGGCGGGTGGATCACCTGAGGTCAGGATTTGAGATCAGCCTGGCCAACACAGTGAAACCCCGTCTCTACTAAAAATACAAAAAAAAAAAAAAGAAAAAAAAAATTTAGTTGGGCATGGTGTAGGATCCTGTAGGCCCAGTTATTCAGGAGGCTGAGGCAGAAGAATTGCTTGAAACCAGGAGGTGGAGGTTGCATTGAGCCGAGATTGTGCCACTGCACTCCAGCTTGGGTGACAGAAAGAGACTCAGTCTCAAAAAACAAAACAAAACAAAAAACCAGGAGTTCAAGCAATGTATCATTTTGTATATGGCAATGTACTGGGGCAAAGGGGCTGGAATGTATCAGGGTGCTCCGTCACTTTAGGCAGAATGATTTATACAGAAAAGGAAAATGACAGAGTTTGTAAATCTACACCTTCTGCTTTCCTCATACAAATCTAATAATATAATCCAGAGGTGAAATAGAATGATTCTTAAAACCAATGATTGCTGTAGAGGTTTCATTTGTAAATAGCAATTCCATTTCTAGGTAGAACTGCCTAGTAATTCTGAGTAGAATTACTCGGTGCCACACAAAAGGAGGACGCTCTAGAGCCAGCCTCCTTTCTCAGGCACTTTTTACGCTGATCTGTTTCTGCCTAAAAAGAGAGATGGAAGAGATGGCTTTGTCAAGCTTCACATAACCCTGTGATACCATGATTTATTAGATATAAAATAAACAAGGCAACGTTTCCCTCTAATAATGGCTGTGAGATGAACGAAATTCAAGTCAAACTGCTTTCATTTTTGCAAGGAGATGAAAGTTGATGCGGTTGAATAGCTATATCTCTTCAACTTGCTTTCAAAATCCATTCTGCCCTTTTTCTCTCTCCTGTATTTATGCCATCACTTGCTAGTTCCTGTGAATTGATCTTTGAAATGTCTGATACATACACCTGTCATATCCATTATCTTTTCATCTCTTTTTCGCTTAGGCCTTATTACCTCTGGCCCAAACTGTTACATCTGTCTGTCTCCTGGCAGCTTCACCCACCTCTGGACTCCTGAGACTTCAAACTGTCTTATAGAACATTCCCAAGTGAATATTCCCAAATGAGCTGTTACGTGGGTCCTCTTTCGAACCCCTTCCACAGTTCCCGGGCACTCAGTACACTAAAGGCTCCAAGTCCCCAAGATGTGGCCTCAAATTGCTTTGTCAGTTTTATGCCTAACTATGCCCAATCTTGACCTTTCCATGCTCTTTTCAAACTAGAAATAATAAATATATACTGTAAGACTTCTTACTTCTGGGACTTTGTTTCACGTACGACTGTTTACCAACTCTCTCGAAAACCTTCAGTGTTATCTGACCCATCCTTCAAATCTCTTTACAAATGCCACCTCATCAATGAAGTCCTTACAGATTCCTCCAAATAGGGTGTTTATTATCTTTATTCCTTTGAAGATAGTCAGAACTTCTCTTTTCTATTTTTTTCTTTTCTTCTTTTTCTTGTTTTCAGATGGAGTATCTCTCTATCACCCAGGCTGGAGTTCAGCGGCACCATCTCAGCTCACTGCAACCTCTGCTTCCCAGGTTCAAACGATTCTCCTGCCTCAGCCTCCTGAGTAGCTGGGATTACAGGCGTGCACCACCACGCCTGGCTAATTTCTGTATTTTTAGTAGAGATGGATTTTCACCATGTTGGTCAGGCTGCTCTCGATCTCCTAACCTCATGATCTGCCCACCTCGGCCTCCCAAAGTGCTGGGATTACAGTCAGAACTTCTCTTACAGCCCCTAAACATTTATGCTAATTGATGCTACTGGAATATAAGTTTTCTGAAGGCAGACATTGTGTCTCTTCCCAACAGAATCATTTCCACAATGCTGTACAATAATAATTTGTTGACTTACATTAAATCATTATACACAAATCACAAAGTAAATTAGAATCTCTTAGCTGAAGGCAGTTATGTGAGCCCTGACTTTGATCTCCAGGAATTTAGTAACTCTATTTTTATCATAAGAATAAAAACTTTTCTAAAATATCCCTCAAGGAAGATCAAAGGCAAATGAGGGTCTAAATGTCCTTTCCTTTGACGGAGGACTCAAATACTGACAGCATTCAAGACCTTCATTTTAGAATCACGGAGGTCTCTGGATACATTTTTTTCATTCTATCTAACCTGGCAAGCGTCTAGATAAAAATCAGGAGTCCAGAACAAATGCAAACTCTGTTGGTTAAAATTCAGATCCTCTGGCAGAGGCCAGATGGGAATGTAGTTGGTTCATTCCATGTCCCCACTTAGCTTGTGAAGCCAACAGCCCAGGGCAGACTAAAATCTAGCTGTTTCACCACGACAAAATTAATAGATTTCCGGTTACACAAGTCCTTGGTTTCCACATTCTTCTCTATCTCAAATCAAACTGGATTATGTGTTTTAAGTTAGCACAATTATTTCCCAATGGTAAAAGAAAGTTCAATAAAGCTAGACTAATAACGCCACTTGGAACTGCCATGATTACAGTATCAAAATAGCTACAGCAATTTCCACCTATCAAAACCACAGCAAGAAAACATTTGCCCCCTTATCAGGTTATCACACTCCTGTCTCCATTACTGCAGTATATGATACTCTAACATGCCCTCTCCCGTGTGTATGTGTATCTATGTATTACACACACACACACAAACACACACATACATATCTTACCACAAGTTAAAATCGGGCAAATGTAGCCTTGAAATCAACAAGCCAATACCGCTAAGCAACGAGACATTTCTGCAAAATGCTGCCTGAAACGTAACCATGACCTCTTCACATCACTGGCCAGCCAGCCAACAGCCAGCCCGCAGCTAGGAGTCTGAAGCCATTTCCCTGATAGGAGAAAAGTTGAGCGACTCCTCAACGCCGAGACATGGAGGTGTCTGTAATCCAAACTGTACCTGCCGAAGCCTTACGTAAAAGCCACCTTGTCACTGCCCAGCGCCTACAACTGACATCTCCAATTTCACAACAACCTGCAGCAGCGAAGCTGACTTTTTCCAGAAACCGCGAATACTCATAGGAGAGAAAGGGGATCCTGGAGCTCCCTGAAATGGCTAACATTTCAGGGGAGATGGAAAAATAAAAACTTTCCCGTCCCCAGCTTGCTCGCTTATTAAGGGAAAGGCACGAGGTGGGCCAGGCAAATCTTGGCAAGTGCCCGAGGGGACTGGAGAAGCTGTCACGGTAGCGGCGTAAAGCCCCAGGTGCTCAGCGTGGTCCGGCAGCTGGGGGAGGGGGGAAAGGGGGGATCCGGCAGGGCGCCCCCACATTCACTCCCCTCTCGCCCACCTCCAGCCTGTCACCCCCACACCCACGCCCACCCCGGCTCAGAGCGTGGCCAGGAGAGTCAGCATCGTAGAAAACGCTGCGGGAAGCGGACCCCCTCCCTCCCACCCGAACTCACGATCTTCAGCAGGTCCAGTCCACTCGCCTGGTTCATGTCTCTCCATGTGCCTCTCCCTGGAAGGGGCGAGGAGGGCCGGCGGGGGCAGCCCGGGAGAAGTCTGGGAGGACCGGCAGGTCTCCCCCGCCCTTCCCCACTGGCTTTTCCGAAGCAGAGAAAAATGGAAGCCGAGGCAGAGCCAGGAAAAGGCGCAAAGGGGCAGGGTCCCCGGCGTCAGGAGAGGAGCAGAGGGTGGGCAAGCGGCGAGGGGAGGAGGTGGCGGACGAGACAGGCTAGAGATCCCCGGAGCAGAGTCGCCGGGAGAGCCCGAGGTCGGCGCCCTGCCTGGCGGCTCACAAAGGAAGGAGAAGGCGCCGCGCTCTCGCTACCTGTGCGGCGGCTCCGAGCGCCCCCACGGGAGCCGCGTTCTCCAGCAGTTCCATCTGGATCTCCTGCGCCACCGCCGCCGCCGCTGTGGGAGGCGACTTGGACATGTCGCTTTGGACCATTGGCGAAAAGTCGGCTCGGAGCAAAGCAGCCAGCCCCTGGCAGCGGGTCCCCTCCTCCTCGCCCCCGCCTTTCCGCGCTCGGATCGGCTCTGGGGGCCGCCCAGGGCTCAGGCCCGACGCTCACGCTCTCGGCGCAGCGCCCGGGGACTCTGTGTAGCGCTGCCAGGCGCTCAGTGCGCGGGACGGGGCCGGGACATCTGGCGAAGCGAGACGCGCTGGAGCCGGGACGCGGGGACGCGGGCGCGCGGCTGCAGTGCCGGGGAGAGGGGCACCCTCCGCAGGGCAGCCGGGACCGGGCGGAGCGGGAGCAGAGCGGAGGAGATCGAGCCGCGGGCGCCGGGGAAGGTCCTCGCCAGGAGGGGAGGGAGCTCCGGGAGCGCGAGCCAGGGGGAGGCGCGTCGGAAAGCGAGAGTGACAAGCAGCAGACAAGCCGAAAAGTTCCTCACGGGAGGCGCGCGCCGCGTGGGCTCCGGCTCAGCCGCTGCGCGTCGCCGTGGCACAGGCGCTGAAAAGTTTGGGAAGCCACAAGAAGCCAGGCCCGGCGCCTGGGGGAGTGTGGGGGGCGGGTGGGAGCGCTCGCTCCTGCTCCCAGGGCCGCACACTACCTCTCAGGAACCCTAAGAGCAGATATCTTAACTTCGGAGGGGAGGGATGGCGAAGGCTGGGTTCCTACACTGAAAGGTTTAAATCTGTAAAAGCTGCTGGCAGCCCTAGAGAGCAAATGTCTGCAAAGTACGTCTTCTGGGCAGCTGAAAAGCATTGCTGATGTTAGTAATAAGGATCCAGAAAAAGAAACGGAGTTAATACGGTAAAGATCATCAGGTGATTCCACCTGAAGATGCAGCTGGCCTCTCTAACGAGGTCGGAATCCACCCAACCTGAGGCCGAATGTTTTCCTTTTGACTCCTGTTTTCCATCTTTGCCAAATTAAGTTAACACTTCTTTCCGAACAGAATTGAAGTTTGTTATTGCTGTTGTTTTAGACAGAAAGTCTCGCTCTGTCGCCCAGGCTGGAGTGCAATGGCGCCATCTCCGCTCACTGTAACCTCTGCCTCCCGGGTTCAAGCGATTCTCGTGCTTCAGCCTCCCGAATAGCTGGGATTACAAGCTCCCTTCACCACGCCTGGCTAATTTTTGTATTTTTAATAGAGACGGGGTTTCACCATGCTTCCCGGGCTGGTTTTGAACTCCTGACCTCAAGTAATACACTGGCCTCAGCCTCCAAAATTTCTGGGATTACAGGCATGTGTCACCGCACCCGGGCAGGATTGAAGTTTTTTAATAGGGATGAGAGGTCTTAGCGTCACATTTTTGATAAAACAAGCACTTCCTTAAGATCCAGAACTCTTGATAACAGGGTAGTGACTACAGTGAGGCTGTTTCACTTACAACATTCTGTTCATATAGTCCCAAGGAGGCACATTTTTATGTGATTGAGTGCGTCTCATTTCAACAAACTTTACTACCGTGGAAATTTGTATAATGAGTTTTCCAGGCATCTATTGATGTTATTTTGTAACAACAAAATGGAAGTTTGGTATACTGAAATATACATGCAAAAAATTACTATAATAGGCTTTGACTGCCTTCTATATTTTGCTATGATAAATTATGTGAGATACAGTATTTGTTTTTCTCAAAGATAAACATAGACATTTTAAATCTACCATCTCCACCGTAGCCCTGATTTGAGCCAGGCTTAAAGAATGGGTCTTAGCACAGTTAAAGATTTAGGCATAAAGTGTCATTGATTTTATGGGCTAAGGACATGAATAGACAATTCTCAAAAGAAGACACACAAATGGCCAACAAACATATGAAAAAATGCTCAACATCACTAATGATCAGGGAAATGCATATCGAAACCACAATGTGATACCACCTTACTCCTGTAAGAATGGCCATAATCAAATAATCAAAAAATGGTAGATGTTGGCATGGATGCAGTGATCAGGGAACATTTCTACGCTGCTGGTGGGAATGTAAACTAGTACAGCCTCTATGGAAAACAGTGTGGAGATCCTTAAAGAACTAAAAGTAGAACTACCATTTGATCCAGCCATCCCACTACTGGGTATCTATAGAAGAAAAGAAGTCATTATTCCACAAAGATACGTGCACATTCATGTTTACAGCTGCACAATTCACAGTAGCAAAATCATGGAACCAACTCAAATGCCCATCAATCAACTAGTTGATAAACTCTGGTGTGTGTGTGTGTGTGTGATGGAATACTACTCAGCCATGAAAAGGAATGAATTAACAGCATTTGCAATGACCTGGATGAGATTAGAGACTATTATTCTAAGCAAAGTAACTCAGGAATGGAAAACTGAGCATCCTATGTTCTCACTGATACGTGGGAGCTAAGCTATGAGGATGCAAAGGCATAAGAAGGATACAATGGACTTTGGGGACCTGGGGGGAAGAGTAGGAGGTGGGTGACAGAGAAGACTACAAATATGGTGCATGTATACTCTTCGGTTGATGGGTGTACCAGGTTCTCACAAATCTCCGCTAAAGAACTTACTCATGTAACCAAATACCACCTGTACCCCAATAACATATGGAAAAATAAAATTAAAACAGTAAAAGTGCCACTTTAAATTTTGCTGAATGTTAAATAGAAGTACTGAAGTATTTGTTTGTAGTTACTTCTAAAAGAGGAGCATTCTGAATAGCACCAATCAGCCACGCTTTTATACGTATGCATATATGTGTCTGTGAAAATGGAAAAGAAATTGTATTTAAAGTTTTTGACTTACAGTGTACTTTTGCGCCATGATCTGTTGATATCATCACTCTTTTAAGCCTATTCAAACTGTGGAGTTAATCAAACTGTGGAGTTTTCTTGAGCATGTGCTTAAATCTCAGGGCTAACATTAAATCCATGTCTAGGCTAGACTGTAAACTCTGTGTGGGCAGGAACCATACTTATTTACTAGGACACATTCAGAATCTGGCAAGTTGTCCTCTGAGTCCTTTCAATATTCATTCAATAAAGTATGAATCAGATTCTATTTTGTGCCACTCGATGAGCGTAGGCAACATGGGGCTTATAGTCTTGCTAGTTAGCACTTAAAAGCCAATTAATAAATAAAGGAAGGAAGAAAGGAGGGAGAAAAGAAAAGAAGAATATTAATATGATTTTTAAAAAAACACCAAGTTTGGTGAAACTGAGTGTTTTCTTATGATATCTGTCCAATTTCTTCTAGCATGCTTATTTGTGCATTCACTTTCAATTAGGACCATTTGGGAAGCAGAACTTCATCTTTCATCAGATGTTTAAAGAGACCACAAAAAAATCAAAACAACCTTGAAAATAATTTTAATAATGCTTATAGCCAGAGGGCAAGTAAAGTTTGAATTAAGTGTTCAAATGTGATTCAATAGATTCATTTCATATAATTTATAATATGAACTCCTTTTTTTTTTTTTTTTTTTTTTTATGTTTCTCCCTACCACTAGTCAGGGTCCCTTGAGGGCAGTGATGGTGTCTTTTTCATCTTAGTATCCCCAGCATCACTGAGCATGGTGTCTGGCACTTAGCTGAAACATTAAAACATTTGTTGTATAAATGAATGAATGAATGCTGAATGACTTCCTGTGTTTTAAAACATAGCATACGACTTTCCTAGTTTTAACTTACAAGGACAACACTTACCTAATCCTGACTCCCATGAGAACATTATACTAATTCTTCCTTTACAACCCAGGCTAGTTTAATTAGCGTGTATTGAACACTAATCCAATACAATGTATCCATTCAGACTCTTGTCTGGCTTGTAAAAGATTTCAAATACAGAGTAACAAAATGTTACTTCTGAAAAAGGGAGCAAAATCAGAATCAACAGAATAAATAGACCTGGAAAATGCATGGATGCCTTTGATCAAGGCTGATCTTATTTTCAATACAATGACCTGTGCAATATTTAAAAGCCACAGAGGAAAGCAAACATTTGCTAAGTAAAGCCTAATTCTTTTAATGTTAAAAGTAAAGCAGATGCAAGAAGCTCCAGCAATAATGGATGTGCCATCGAGGCATCCAAATGCAGATGACTAATTTCTTCAAGCTGTATGTTAGCTTCCTGTGCTCCTTAGTTGTTGTAATGGACCGGCATATTCTGGGAATTACTAATGCTCTGAAATAGGAACAGGCTGGTAAGAAACACTGGCTAAGGAAGCCAAACGTTTTAAAGATTATTTTTTCTGTTAAGTGGAAGAAATAGTGATTACAAGTGCTTTTTTCTTCCTCTCCTGTTGCAGATTTGTGACTACTTTTAATGCCTTAAGGAGCTTTTTAGGACAGAAACACATGTATGATTTCTTATTTTACTCAGTAAATCATTTTTCACCTAACAGTCCTGGATTTCTGCCACTATTAATAGCATTTCCATAAGGAAATATAGCTGTATAGGCCACTGGCCTGACTTGGTATGATGTATTCCATGAAGTTACAGGTTTGCTTTTTGTAAACCTACCCTGTAAAGTGAAAGTCCTCAATTTAAAAGTATATAAAGATGCAAGCAAATGCACTATAACAGGGTTGAATGTATCTGTATAGATGGTAAAAGTTTAACACTGAAATGTACAAGTGTTCAGAGAAAGCTTAATTTCACTTTCAGAGAAAAGACTTCATAGGAACAAGATTCCATGAGTTCCTAAAACTACCCAGGAGAGCACTCTGGAATATGCAATAGTATATAGCACTTTTTAGTTTATAAAGCGCATTCATTTGAGATCTGATTTATTTCTCATCTAAACCTTGTTATAACAACTGATACTTTTGTTTACACTGAGGTGCCAGGCTTCCTGTTAAAAACTTAAATGCAGTATGTTTGCCTGTGAAGTAGGCAGTACTATCCCTCCATATTAATTAGGGTAAGTCAAACTGCTATAACAAAAAATCTGAATAATCAATGGATTTCAAAGAAAGGTATGCTGGAGTAGGAGTTCCCCATTAGAAATAGCTCTCCATCATGCTGACATTTAGGAATCAAGGCTTGAGTAACTAGCTACCATCTTCACAATGCAGCTTCCAACGTCACCACGTTATTCCAACTGAGGTCAGTTACAAGTAGGAAAAAGGGCATTGGTGCCTAGGTGATGGTAGATGGTGAAGCATGCAAGTTTTTATGGTCCAAACTTGGAAGTGATATACATGTCTTCCACTTATATTTTATTGGCTAGAACTATGTCACATGACTAAACCTGTAAGACAGGCTAAGAAACAGTCCAATCGTGTGCCTTAGGAAGAAAAGAGAGTGGAGTTTGAACAGCTAGCAAGGACTGATTTAACCAAGCCTGAACAGCTAAAGGTGGCAGAGGCGGGACTTAACCGCATGTCTTTTAAATACCGACTCTCAGTCTCCTTTCCCTGTGTACCACAGTTGTCTGTCTGGCAGACCTCAAAGAACCCTGCCACTCGGATTAAGACTGGATTGCCAGTTGGAGAAACAGATTTCCATATTTCTTTTGTGTGCATGCTATGGTAACTACAGCAATGTACTTACTAGAAGTTGGGCTGATCTCACAAATAGCTATGAATAGCAGAAATGTTATTCATTTACAGCATCTTGTGTGTATGTGTGTATGCCTGCTATAACCCAGGCAATAGGGGCAACAGTATTGAACAAGGTGTAGCTCCTGTATTATAGAGCACAGTTGAGTAGAGAAGACACAGATAAAATATGATGACTACGAGTGCAAAATACTATGGGAGAAATTTTAAAGTAAGGAAAAATGTTCTAGGCGAAAAGGAAATCAAAGATGGAAGGGAAGAAATTCAGTGCAGCTTGAAAGTACAGTAGGAAGGTGAAAAGATGGGTAGGCATTGATTATGAAAAAATACCACTCTTCATATCTTTTGCTCTTTTATGGATCCAACCTATCTTTTCATAGGAATGTTCCATTCATGAGCAATGCCTTTGACCTCCCATGTCTTTTCTTATCAAGCTATCTTAATTTTTTCCTATGGAAGATACACACACTCACACCCATACCCATGTATATGTTCATGTCATAAGCCTGTAGACGAATGAAACCCACTTTATTAAGAAACACATTTGCATTTACACATTCAGAGTAGTTGGCTTATCTGCAGCTGAGATTCCTAGTTGCTCACACTTGTTATGAAAACTCTGTTTTTAGCTGAAACTGTTGTTAGGTGGAATGTCAGACAAATGCAAATTAGATTACGTTGCTTAGAGTGTTTTTTATGTTCCTCTATCCTTATAGTTTTTTTTTTGTTTTTTTTTTTTTTTTTGGTCCATTTGTTCTGTCAGTAAGAAAGGAATGCTGAAGTCTCCAAATTCTGGATTTGTATTTTACCTTTCAGTTTTCCCATTTTTTCTTCACGTATTTTGAAGCTCTGTTATAAAGATGTTAATAGCTTTGCCATAAACTGACCCCTTGCTGATTATGTAGTGTCTGTCTTTATTTCTGGTAATATTCCTTGTTTTAAAGTCTACTATGATTCTAATAAAGCCATTTCAGGTTTCTTTTGATTACTACTTCTGTGGTTTATTTTTCTACCCTTTTACTTTCATGTTATGTCTTTATATTTATAGAGGGTTTCTTGTAGACAGCATATAGTTATATTAGCCTTATTATCTAATCTGACAAATGTGAGTTTTAAGGGGATTGTTAAATATATTTACATTTAACCTAATTATTGATATACTTTGATGTAAATATAATATTATTTGTTTTCCATATTCTCATCTGTTCTTTGTTCTTTATTCCTCTCCTTTCCTATACTCCTTTGTATTAATGAGTATGTTTTTGAAATATTTTTAAAAATCTCCACAACTGGCTTATTAGGTACACTTTATTTAAACATTTTTAGTGGTGGCTTTAGGGTTTACCATATATATTTTTAACTTACTACAGTTTACATTCAAATAATATACTACTTTTCCAATTGCATAGGAATCTTCAAACAGTATACTGCTGAGGATGATGGTTTTCGCCTTCATCCATGTCCCTGCAAATGACATGAACTCATCCTTTTTTGTGACTGCATAGTATTCCATGGTGTACATGTGCCACATTTCTTTATCCAGTCTATCATTGATGGGCATTTGGGTTGGTTTCAAGTCTTTGCTATTGTAAATAGTGCTGCAATAAATGTACGTGTGCATGTGCAGAAAACCAAGCACCGCATGTTCTCACTCGTAAGTGGGAGTTGAACGATGAGAACACATGGACACAGGGAGGACAACATCACACACCGGGGCCTGTTGGGGGGTAGAGGGAAAGGGGAGGGAGAAGATGAGGCAAATACCTAATGTATACAGGGCTTAAAACCTAGATGATGGGTTGATAGGTGCAGCAAACCACCATGGCACATGTATACCTATGTAACAAACCTGCGTATTCAGCATATGTATCCCAGAACTTAAAGTGAAATTAAAAAAAAAAGTCTACTGCCAAATGTTCCTTTCCATTGTGTTATTCTCATGTGTTTTACTTCCACATATGGTATAAACCTGAAAATGCTTTATTACATATTTTGCTTTAACCAGTTATGCTTTAATGATAATAAACAATTTTAAAATACTTTATACTTACCATCATTTTTACCATGTCTAATAACATATTCATTTTTTTTTTTTGGTGTGTACATCCAGATTTCCAGCTAGTATCATATTACTTCTGCCTAAAGAATTTGCTTTCACATTTCTTATAGTACACATCTGCTGGAAATGAATTCTTTGAGATTTTGTTTGAAAAAAATATTTATTTTACCTTTTTAAAGATCTATCTTCGGAGCGAGATCCAAGATGGCTGACTACTAGCAGCTCAGGATTGTAGCTCCCAGAGAAAGCGCACAGAACGAGAGGATGCCACACTTACAGATGAATTTTTGTTGCCCATGGACCAGAGATTCCTGGCGGAGGAGCCCCACGGGTCGCCAGCGCGACTCTTGTGGCTGGCGTGGCGGTCCTTGGTGCACAGTAAACAGGACTGGTTCCCCTTTTGGTCAATGTTTGGAGCTCCGGGAAGGCAGAGTCGCCTATTTACCTGATTGAGAAAGGGATTCAAGAGGGAAGCCAGACCAGAGATTCCGGGGCAGAAAAGCACCACGAATCTTGATGCCGCTGTTTTGGTTGGCACAGTGGGTTGCTTAGATTTCGGCGCTGGGAATCAACAAGTTGGACGTCCCCTCAGAGACCTAATTTGAAAGTTGGCAATTACAAATGGCAGGTGGATAAACTCACAATGATGGGAAGAAACCAGCGTAAAAAGGCTGAGAATACTCAAAATCAGAGTGCCTCTCCTTCTATAGGGGATCATAGTTCCTTATCAACAAGGGAACAAGGCCTGATGGAGAACGAGTGTGATCCATTAACAGAAT